>VDFB02265003.1:0-61229 GCA_007258455.2 Sequoia sempervirens
TATAATGATACAATTCAGCACTGTCATAAAGATAATTCATGCTCTTCCTTAAGACTTTTGTGTTAGCAAACTTCCTTCTTGATCACCAAATAGCAAACTGAATGAATGAATTGATCATAGAATAAGGAGAGCATATCTCCTATTTATGCAAATCCAAGAGAAGGTTTTAGCTTTTACTTGAGCTGACCCAGCAAGTATAACTTCTGTTTGTGCTTTCACTTGAGCCGACCTAACTTTTGGCTTACCTCCCGAAGCTACCTAAAACATCAACAATTTTGAAACAATATTGTTGGTGCCACCTCTAAGTAATTTGCAATGAATTCCAATGAGGCCGATAATGTTGCATTGGGAAAAGTTTGAATATTCAAGAAGTTTGGCGCAAGAAGGGAATTCATGTTGTCACCCATTGGTCCTGACGTGGAAGTTGACATGGAAAATTAAATGTGTCACCGTTGCTTGGAAAGGAGGGTCGAGCTTATAATAGGCATTTTGTCAAACAGTTGCAGGTGTCAAAGTTGAATATACTTGTTTTTTTGTTTCTAGAAATATGAATAAATTACAGTGGTATCAAAATTGTTTATTCCTACTAGCCTATGTTTGAACAAACTCATCAAGTTGCAATACCTTCTATGAGTGAAAGAGAGCAAAGATATTTTAACAGAGAACAAAAGAAAACTCAGTGGCAGCCCCCTCAAATTCCAAAGGGAGAAACTATCTTAGGTATCCTTGGAATACATCAAGATTTTCCCAGAAACAATGGTATTGATCCCTTGGCAGTTGTTGAACAGGTTGGGGTAAACATGGGTGATAGAGAGCATGGGGAACCAAGTACAAGAGAAATCTTGAATGGTCTTGCTAGAGGACAGTGTAAGTTGTAGTAGAATATAGCTCAGATGTGTACGCAATGACTCAACATATGATGGGCAATAATAATAACAACAATAATGACAATGGTGGGAACAATGGCCCTGAAAGAAACAATGGAAATGGGGATGGATAAATCAATAATAGGGATGTAAATCAATGTATTGTGACTAGATCTACCAACTCTAGGCCTCCTATGCCTAACTTTCCTCCAAGAAATAATCTTCAAGCTGAAAAATGAACCTACACAACATGAGTTATAGGATCAGATTTTACAAGATCCCTTATTATGATGGATCTGGGAAGACTACAGCTAGGGCTTGGGTGCAAAACTAGATACTTATTTTCAGCTCAACCCAATGCCAGAGGATGAGGCTATTAAATATGTTGTTATACATTTAGATGGTAGTGCTCACGAGTGGTGGCATCATGGAATGGTCACTTTGGAACATGATCAGATTGATTCTTATGCAAAGTTCATTGAGAGGCTGACTGATAGATTTGATAAAAAAGATCTTGAATTGCATTTTAAGGAGTTGGCACAGTTTAAGTAGTGGGGTTCTGTTGATGCTTACATTGAAGATTTTTAGAGGTTATCAATTTTGGTAACTGATATTTCAGAGAGGAGGTTGATTGTTTTATTTATGGATGGGCTAGTAGATCCATTGAGAGATTGGATTAAGGCACTTAGTCCACCTACATTACAGTATGCAATCAAAAAAGCAAAGGACATGGAGTCCTCTACTTCAAAAAAAAAATAAGTCAAAGGGATTCTTACATAAAAAGGATAAGGACGAGAAATATTTCCAAAAGGATTCCAATCAGTCCAAAAATGTGTCAACTAGATTGGATAATGATCAGCTCAATGAACTGAGAAGGAAAAAATTATGCTTCCAATGTAGGGAGCCATGGGACCCAACTCATAAATGTGTTGTTAAGGCAAAGGCTAAGCAGATTGAATACTTCTCAGTTGATGAATCAGCTTCAAAAAAATCAAACCAGCAAGCTAATTCATGGGAAAGTGAAGAAGAAAGCTCAATTCAAGAGTCAGAAAAGGAGCAAGGTTGTGAAGGTGTTATTGCCGAACTCTCTAGCTTTTAGAAAGTTAGATCTTTTAGAGTTCGAGGAGTGTTATGTGGATAGTGGATAGTGACTCTCATTGATATAGGTGCCACACAATTTTATTGATGAGGGGGTTGTAGCTAGAAGGGAATCAAAACAAAAGATTGTGACAGTTTCAAAGTGATGGTAACTGATGGAGTCACCCTCACATGCACCAAGAAGATTCCAAACTTGAGCATTCAGTTGGATGAGTATGAGATCAGAGATGACTTCTATGTGGTGAGCAGAGATACAGATGTGGTCCTTGGTATGTAGTGGCTACATTCCATTGGGGAGTTTTATATGAATCTGCAAACCATGGAAATGAAATTTGATGTGGCTGGTAAGAAGATCACACTTAGAGGCATGAGGGCCACGAACAATCTCTTTCAAACGAATGGAAAGACTTATCAAACATGACCAGGTAGAGTGTACAGCGGAATGCATTATCATGCCCACAGTTCAGAGCAGCAAAAAAGGAGTTACCATCCTGATGTAGAGGCTGTGTTGTCCAAGTACAACAAAGTATTTGGTAGCATACCTCCAGGGTGACTCCTAGATAGAGGTATTGAGCATGTCATAGAGTTGGTGGGTGTGAAACCAATTATCACTATCCCTTACAAGCATTCGAAGAGGCACAAAGATGAGATAGAAAAGGCCATCAAGGAGCTTCTTGACAATGGGTCACATTAGGCCAAGTGAGAGTCCTCTTGCATCTTCGGTAGTGCTGGTAAAGAAAAAAGATGGGAATGCGAATTTGCATTGTGTTAGTTTTAGGATCAGAAATTAAATAAGCAGATATAGAACAATTTCAAACAATTTAACACAGCATATACCCTAGGAAGACCCTCCAACTTGAGGGAGAAAAACCAAACAACAATATATCACTTATATATTGAATAATGAACAGCAATTCGCTTTACAATGAGGCCCAATCACAAGGCCGAACTAGCAGCACCACACTTGATGCAATATCACAAGAAGAAGATCTCCTTGAAGAATAATTTTGATCTGCTATATCGAACTCTTGCTGTAGGTAATTTGCACTTTTCTTGAAAATGAATGGAATGGATGATAATGAAAGTGAACAGCGCCTCCTTAATATACATTTCGATGAGGTGATCTCCAACAAACGCGTCCCTTCATAGATGAAAGGTCGGCCTTAAGTGAATGGGTGTGACTTACAAAAAAAGGTGGCGAACTTTTAGATGAAGTCGGCCTTATTAATAATATAAATTACAAATGTAAGTGAAGGTGTCTCTTCATAAATCGTCTCCAATAAATAAATAGCCATTGGCTATATTTAATTTATTGCTTATAAATCGTTGGAAGTATGAAGCCCGCGGCTACAACATCAACACATTGATTACAAGGCTCTAAATAAGAAAACAATCAAGAATAGGTATCCCATTCCACACATAGATGAGTTGCATGGTGCTCGCTACTTCTCCATGATTGATTTGAGGTCAGGCTATCATCAAATCAAATTCCATGAGGATGTGGAGAAGACTGCCTTTCTTGTCACTTCGAGCATTATGAGTACCTCGTTATTCCTTCTGGCCTAACCAATCCACCAACTACTTTCTAGTCTTGCATGAGTAGAGTGTTTAACAAACAGCTTTATAAGTTTGTTCTTATATTCTTTGATGATATTTTGATATTCAGTAAGACATGAGAAAAGCACATGAGGCACTTAGAAGAAGTGCTAAGCATCCTTGAGAGAGAGTCATTGTTCGCTAAGGAATCTAAGTGTGAATTTAGATTGGTAGAGCTTCTTTACCTTGGTCATATAATCAGCTCTAAGGGTGTCTGTGTGGATCCATAGAATATTAGAGTTATTGTTGATTGGCCTCCACCTACTACTCTTTCACAGCTTAAGGGTTTTTTTGGTTTGTGTGGGTTCTACAAGAGGTTTGTAAAGGGATTTTCATAGATGGCTGCCCCACTCACTAATTTAACCAAAAAGGGAGCCTTTGTTTGGTCTAATGCAGTGCAACGTTGCTTTGATCAGTTTAAGCAAATCATGAGTTCTTGTCCAGTTCTAGCTATTCCTAATTTTTTCAAGCCTTTTGAGCTTGAGTGTGATGCTTCCAAAGAGGGAATAGGTGTTGTTTTGATCCAAATAAGCATCTTATTGCATTTGAGAGCAGGAAGCTAAGGGATGCTAAGAGAAGTTATTCTATTTATGGTAAGGAGATATTGGCCATAATGCATGCTTTGGCCAAATTCAGACCATATCTCGTGGGAGGTAAGTTTACTGTTAAAACCGACCACAATAGCCTCAAATACTTCTTGAATCAGCGAGACTTGAATGATAGACAATAAAAAAGAGTAAGCAAACTCCAATCTTACGCCTTTGGCATTGTTAGGGAAGAGGAACATAGTGGCTAACGCTTTATCCAAGAGACCACATTTATGCTCTTTGGTGGAGATTACAATAGATTGGAAAGGGCTAATTTCAGTAGAGTATGACAAGGACTCTTGGGCATCTAGAATCATTGAGGGTACCATACAAAATGACAGGGATACGGTAATCAATGAGCTTATCATTTACAAAGGTAGAATTTATTTGGTACCCACTTGACATTTTAAGATGACAGTTATGAGAGATTTTCATGATACTCCAATGGCTGTTGCCCGAGTTTTTTCAAAACATATAGGGAAATCTAGGAGAGGTTTACATGGAAAGGACTTAAGAATGAAGTCCTTAAATATGTTCAGGAGTGCCCCACACGTCAACAAAATAAACATGAACATACTTATCCTGCTGGTTTATTGCAGCCACTGCCAATTCCCAGTCAAAAAATGGGAAAGTATTTCGATGGACTTTATCACAGGGTTACCCAAGGTGCAAGGAAAGGATTGCATCTTTGTTGTCGTGGACAAGTTAACCAAATTTTCCCATTTCTTTGCTATTTTACCAATGTTTACAGCAGCACAAGTGGTAGATTTGTTTTTTAGGGAGACTTTCAAATTGCATGGGTGGCCCAAGAACATAATCAGTGACAGGGATAGTAAATTTTTTAGCTTGTTTTGGCAAAAACTCTTCAAATTGAGTGGGACAAAGCTTAGTCCTAGTACCAACTATCACCCATAGACAAATGGGCAGACTGAAATTGTGAGCAAGTGGCTGGAAGGGTATCTCTACAATTATGTTTTAGGGCAACAAAAGGCATGGGTGAGATGGATACACCTTGGTGAGTACTATTATAATTCCACATACCACATGTTGATTAAGATGTCACCATTCATGGCTTTGTATGGTTATGAGCCCCCTAGCTTCATGGACTTGTTGTTTAGAGACAGTAGGGTGCCAAATGCTAAGGATTTGTTACAACAGAGTCAAGATATCATGAAATCCTTGAAACAGAACTTGCAACAAGCCCAAAATCAGTAGAAACAGTATGCAGACCAGCAGTGCATTGAGTGAACATTTGAGGTTGGTGACATGGTTTATCTGAGGCTACAACCCTATAGGCAGTCCACTCTCAAGAAGAGTGGATCAAAAAAGTTGAAGCCACGGTATTATGGACCATTCAGGATCTCCACGAGGATTGGAGAAGTGGCTTATGAGTTGGAGTTGCCAGCAAGTAGCAACGTACACAATGTTTTTCATGTTTTGCACTTCAAGAAGGCATTGGGACATAATGTAGTTCCCTCTTCCGAGTTGCCACCATTGGATGAGGAGGGGAAACTTATTCTTATTCCTGAGACTATCATTGATATCACAAAGCGTACTCTAAGGAGTACCATCAGAGTGTACCTGGTGAAGTGAAAGAATTTGTCAATTGAGGATGCTATCTGGGAGAGTGAACAGATTTTGCAGCATCCAGAGTTGAAATTGCTTAGGGACAAGCAATTCTGAGGAGGGAGGATTATAATGTCTCCTCTCTAGGCTTAGTTGGTTGGATTTTATTTTAATTTAAATGCGAATGTTACAAAATTAACTTAAATATTTAACTTAGTATTTATTAAATTTTTAAAAGGAAACTTTATAAAGTGGTGCCTGGGAAGACATAAAGTAAAAATAAAATAAAAAAGTGAAGTTAATGTTTTAAATGTTGGCATCCAAATGGAGATATAAGGAATTAAAAATTAAAGTAAATATTTCAATTCTCCAAGAAGTGTGTGGGAGTTATGGAAAGAAGAATAAAAGTATTTTGGGCTCATTTTTCAAGGTATGCGTGAATTTTTGGAGAAGAGGGTTTTGCTACTGGTTTTTCCAAAACTTCGTGAAGACGAAATCCTTCATGGAGAATATCATCTTCAAAGGTGAAAGACCCTTCTTGGGTGATTGTTGACAGTTTCACTTAGGGGTTGTGTTGGAGCTACATTGTTAGTGATATTCCAGAGTTATAGATTGAAAATAAAAGTATTTTGCAAAATGGAGAAAGGTATGCTAGTAAATTTTGTGGTGTTTTCTATATTATTTTGAAGTGATTGAATTTTTGGGGTCAATCGTACCATTTCCAAAATAACAAGTTAGTGTCATCTCTTTTCTTCCTAGAGAGTGTCGTACAGTTTGGGATTCTCAGAGAAGTTTAAATTAATTTTGAAACTATATTGTTGGTGCTGCCTCTAAGTAATTTGCAATGAATTCCAAAGAGGCTGATAATGCTACATCGGGAAAAGTTTGAATATTCAAGAATTTTGGCGCAAGAAGGGAATTCATGCCATCACCCATTGGTCCCGACTTGGAAGCTAACATGGCAAATTAAATGTGTCGTCACTGCTTGGAAAGGAGGGTCAAGCTTATAACAAGCATATGGAAATAAAGTAAGAAATCACATTTTTTGAAGGTCAACTATAAACACCAATTCCCACACTGCTATAAGGCGACAACACTTCCAAGGAAGAAACTACTAATATCGACTGGTCAACCAATGATCCCAAGTAGGCCACATATTCTTGCCAGCGCTGTACCGCTGTAACCGATCACACACATTTGGAAAGGACATTGTACTTCTTAAGGTGTGAGCAGTTCCAGGTAAAAAAAAGATTAGGGTTGCAAATGCAATTTATAGGTCAGAAACAGTTTTAATATGTATGCAAATTTTTACTATCTGCTGAAACCAAAAAGAAACTCTGTTTAATATGACACCTCTTGTATATCATGCTCTTTGCTGTAAAGAAGTTTGTTATTGAATCTAAAGGCTTATAATATGTGATGGTAGTTGTTGAGTATTTTATTCATATTTTTGGAAACAAAAAAAACAAATATATTCAACTTTGACACCTTCAACTGTTTGACAAAATGCCTGAGTGGTATGACTTGTGAAATTGCAAAACAATTCATGTCAAGAAATTGGTGTGGAACGTTACAAAACAGGGGTGTACATTACATTAAAACTAGGGCATTTTTCCATCTTTTCAATCCAAGGAATGATTCCTTCACGACAAATTTTTGCAAGGTATTTGAAAGTGCCAAGCTGAGGATGCACAATGTGAATGGATCTAAATGTTTCAAAACAGTTCTAGGAGACTAATACAACAACACCTAAGACTTAAGAGGAGTTTGGCGATTGTAAGCTCCAGGTCTTCCTCCATTTCATGGAAAGCTTCAAGCTGGCAAACTCTTTTGAATCCCTCAACAGATGCTGGTAAGGATAACTCACATTCACTTGGGCTGATCCATGACAAATAAGGCTTTTCTCTTCTACTCAATGGGAGTTTTTCAACAAGTGTTGGTAGGGTTTCACTTGAGCATCCACATAGAGCATGTCACAATGATGACTTTGGTCTATCAAAGGCTCTAGATCCAGCCCTGCCAAGGAATCTTCAGATAATTGAAGTGGATGTGACTGCATCTAAATTAGAGTCCTTCGTTAATACTTTTGAACAAATTCTGACATTAGTGTTCAAGGAGGAAGTGGCCAAGCAAGTAGAATGGTTTAGGTAGATTACCTTAATCTATAAATTTCAAAACTTCTAGCCCAGTCTAGTTAAACTGCACAAATAGATTTCTCTCGGAAGCCTTTTGCTAAAGAAAGCTTCATCATTTGTCCTTGTGCAAAAGGCTAGTTCTTGGTCATATGCAAATCTCAAGCTGATAAGTAAGCCTGCCTGAGGGAGGCCCATGGTTTTGCAACAAAGCTCTCCTGGATTTGAAATATTGGACCCCTGGTTTTAATCCCCTAACAGAATCCTTCCTAGGTGAAGCTTCCAAGCCTTCCTCTACAGTTTTGGAGTGAGGAATGTCTATCCTTCCATTGCTAACTATTTGGGTCATCTTATTTATGTTCCTAATGTCGTTAGATGGTTAGTCAGTTTACCCATGCAAGGATTGGTTGGATTGGATTTATCCAAGAATTTACTAAAAGAAATGTGTTTGGAAGTTGGCAACTAGGTATGGAAACAACAAATTGATTATGAAAGGATTGTCTTCAGATGTCGTTTATTTTATAATACTAGGCACTTGGCTGCAAGTTGTCCAAAGTACTCTCAGCCAAGTCTTAATCCAACTTCCTCAAGACAAGCCACATGGTAGAAGGGAGCTGAGTCATGGCATTTTGTGATTGAATCTGTTAGTGAGGGCCTGATTCAAAAGCCTCTTTTGAGTGTGCCTCCTCTGCTACTCCTGATTCTTTGCCAACTTCCCCTTCCATGGTTGTTGGGTCCCCTCCTGAAGAGATTGCAAATACTTTTGCCGCTGGTGGGTCTTCTTCTGTCAAAGTGCTTACCTCTTACGATTCTCCAATGCAAGAGCTTCACCTTGTTGATGACCATGCTAGCTCTTCTAATGCTTGGATCACAGTGAAAAGCAAAATAAAAAGACACCTATTCTTAGGCTATCCAAGCCAATCACAAAATGACTTATCATTTTCATGCTAATAAGGGTTACCATGGCTACTTTTGTTTTCCCTCCCATGATTTGCATGGGATTCTTTGTCTGGCCTTCCTGTTAACAAGAATGGTTTTTTCTCCCCTGTAGAAGGTCTGAAGCTTTTCTCTTTTATATATTAATGTTTTAAAGAATGGGAGAGGGCCCCAATCCTCACTTGGTGGATAAAAAAAAGTTATAAATATGAATAAAGTTTAAAATAAAAATTATAAAATTAATGTTTATAATAAAGTTATAAAGTTAAAGTTAATAGAAGTATAAATATTAATATAATTATTAATTTTAAAAATTATAAACATTATCATTAAATCTTAAAGTTTTGAATGAAAAAAAAACGTAACAAAAAATCATAAAAGAAAAACAAAAAACATAATAATAAAAAGTAAATGATACAACAAAGACCAACACAGACACTTCTTGCTGTGGATATTGAGTGCGATCAAACATGCCTTGTGCAACACAGATGGTTATAGCGCCTAGACGCTTCTGCAGGTTTAATATTATAGATGTGCAGTTTTGCTTTTGTAGGAGTTTCACAGGAACCTTCAAAGTTCAAACAATAACAAGGGAGTCAATTTATTACATGTGCTATTACTTGTCAAGGGAATTATTACAGCACTGCACAATACACCACTATTAAAGGGCACAGGAGCGCAGAATACCCATGACAAGGGTTGCAGTTGCAGATAACCACTGTGATATCCACTAGCAAAACAAGCAGCCACTGCACCTTCAATCATTCCAACCACTAGCAAAACACGAACAAAAAGCCCTCAAACAATGAAGCCATGTTGCTCAAACCCTCATATGGCCATTTTTAATGGTAATTATGAAAGATTTTTAGGGATTTTTTTATAATTTGTCAGATTTCAAATCTTTTGAACAAAATTTGGTGAACCTGGTGACTTGGGTTTAATTTGTTATTGTTAAAAGATGTGGATAACTATAATGCCTTTCAAACATTCCCAGAAAAAATAATGATACCTGCAATTCTCTTAAGCTATCAAATAACAAGCAAATTTTATTTTACACAATGGAAAACTCAAGGGATACTGCAAAACTATCTTCCAAAAGATAAATCAAGGTTAACAATACAATGAACTCTTTGAAATCAATTCCCCTGCTTTCGTTCATATCACACTCCTGATATAATTCTTTTATTTCTTGATCTGTAAATGAAACACGCAACTCCTGGAAGCCACGGTTCAATTCATCCATGTCTATTTTTCCATCAAAATCTTTGTCTGCAAGTTACAAAAACAAATAACACTAAGATCATGCTGACAAATAACTGCAAAGATAAGTTGCAAAATACTGTTGCTAGACCTCTTCAAAAACTACATAATAACATATTATTTGGAAAGTTAACTTATCATGAATGCTCAGACTTCTTCCCCAAGGATAATTGTCAGGAAATTTCAAAAGTTGAGAATTAGCTTAAAAACCCAGTTATACTAATGCACCCATTCCATCTAAATTAAGCAGCCAAAGGTGATGATGCAAATTCAGTATTATAAATGGAAAAATGACAAAATCTTATGGTCAAAATAGATATTTTCATTTTGTAGCACTGAAAATAATATTAGTTAAAAGACATGAATAATCTCTTTTCAGAAGGGAAAGAAGGTGGATATCAGTTGGTTTAAATTGTGTGTGTGTGTGTGTGTGTGTGTGAGAGAGAGAGAGAGAGAGACCAATATCCTCATTAGAAGGGGCTACAATTTTCTTCTACAATCACTACCTATTAGTTTTAGGTTAGACGAGCATTAAAGTGACAGTGGAAAGGTCAAGAAATAATTTGAGGTATTATGAAAACGCCATATCATTCATTAGTCCATTAAGAAATATAAAAACCATGGGTTGGCATATATGTTACGCAAAAAATACTTACTTTATGATCCATTCATCATGCCCAACTGTGTATACAAGCACCAGGCAGGGCATACAAAAGCTGCACAAATTGTACTTTGCACTGACAAGGCAAGCCAAAGAATAAGCGTTGACTCACAAATTCCACAAAAAATTCAATCAGAAGCTCATATAAAGAACACGAAGTATTCGGAATTTCGGATTTTACAAAATAGAGTAGTAATTTTCTTTTCCATGAAAAATCCACTCCATTGACAACATGAGGCATATGATCATGTAAAATTAAATGCTAAATAATCAATAGTACATCGAGAAAACACATAAATCTTAAAAGTTTATAGTACAAAAGCTTAAGAATTTAAATGTAAATATCTCTACAAAAGATGAATCCCATCTCAAACCTTTTTCATAAGAATAAACTTTGATGCTGTATCACCAAAGGAATTGTTCTTGCAAAAAGCTGATTCTTATGTTACAATGAATGTACTAAGAAGCCCACTTTTAGCAATGGTTATTTTGGCAGGGTTCAAGGCCGCACCCAAAAAATCATACTTTCCAGAAAGAGTGGTAAGATTGCAAAAACCCATTTTTTGACAAACTTACTAGAACTTGTTACAACTCAACAACTTTCTTAATTCCCATCCCTTTTGCTTATAGAAAATGGTTTCCCTTAAGAGAAATAAATTGAAATTCACCAAGCATAAATTTTATTTGTTTTCCTATATGTTTCACATATACCCATGCTCATCAAGTGTCCTTCGGAAACTTATAGAGTTTGTAAAAGCTCAGAAAAACTCTTTAGTCTTGCCATATAAAACATTTTTTGTGGTGACATTGACCTATGGGTTTCATAAATCTTGCAAGCTTTCTTTGTAGGCAAGTCAACTAGCTGAAATATGATATGTTTTTCTTAATCTTGTTAAAATGGTATATACCCCTATAGGTAGTGACGCATAATAGTGTCAAGTGGCTACAAAAAGCCCCTAAGAACTAGAAGATGTTCACTCAAATCAGTATTCTGATTTCTATCCTCAACCAAGATATTTCACTAATTCTATGACCATCACTAGTTTCCTACTTGGATTTAGAATCCCAGTAGCATTCCATGGGGATGTGTCCACAAGGTTTGGGTGACATCTCTAACATCTACAGGACTAGAGGACTTAGAGGGAACGTCTCCTTTTCAAGGCTGGACAAGCTGCTCCATTTGGTGAATAAAAATTAAAATAAGGTTACATTTTGAGAAAATAATTGTTACAAGATTTGGCAAGAATCCTAGCCAAACTAAAATTAGTTCAGACAAGGTTCTAATCTTTGGTCTAGGTCTAGCTTGGGTTTAACTAGGTTCCTATTTTAGTTCTTTGAATTTGGCCAATGTACATTTGAACATACCTTGGTCAAATCTAGAGACTTGCAACAAGTTCAAACGTATCCAAGCCAAATCCATAGGCCCAAGGCAAGACCCTAGGAGAACCTAGGGCATACCCAAGGTTGCCTACCTAGGACATAAAAATTCGAAAGACCAAAAGGAACAAAAACCTCCCAACCCTAACTACTAGCTTTACCCAGTTCCAACTGAGGATGAGGAGCATAAGTCTACTACACAGTTTCATTTGTATGGTGTGGCTAGTGGAAGCAACACCAACACAAGGAAAAGCAACATGATGATTTTTATTGATTTTACAAATGCAAATGCACTAAAATATACAATTTTGATTTATCTTTACCATTTCACAATCAACATTTAATTATCAATTATCAACTATTTTTTGTATTAAATTTTGTACATTTTTTGCAAATTGTTAGTATTTTGATTTGCCCCTTTCAAGACAACAAAAAACAGATTAGTAAGGACAAACCTTTCTTCAAAATAGAAGGGAAAGCTCCTTTGTAACTAAAAACTAAAATAAACCCTAGAACATAAGGAAATGACCTCTAGCTTTTTACAATATGTACAAGTTTAATCTATAGATTTTAAGCATACATAGCAAACAAACTAAAATAATTGTCTTATATTTTCGTTCTCGAGCAAGGGCACAAGGCTTATCAACACTTCTACTCAAGGTGAGATTTTTATATCTATCTCTTGAAAGTAAAACTTACAATAGCTAACCACACTCACATTTTCTAGCTAAATACAAAGACTAAAAAACACAAGTACAACGCAATTTAGAAATGGATTGGAAACAAAATATAGGATCCGATAAATCATAAATTGAATAATGAAAATTGCATAAAAACTACAACACCCACGTTAATGAAAACTGCAATACAAAGCCTACAATAGTTACTAATTTGTATTCAATATACCAAATCAATGCATAAGGCAACACAAGAAGCTTGAACAATAATCTTAGCAACAAGTTGGTGTAAAACTAACTATTTTATCTCTCAATCTAAGTGCCAATTTATTTATATGCTTTTACAAAAACAATTGCATGCGATTTATAATTTTATTCAAGACAAATAAAAGGCACATTAAAAGTTCCTACACTAAAATTAGTTTGCTTGCACACAAAGCAAACCTTAAATACAAAATTGTCTTCAAATACATTGTCTACAACAAGAGAACCTCAATTAAACCATCCAAAAATAGTTACCTCTCACAAATAGCAATCGGCTAAAAATAGTTGTAGCTAAAAATAGCATTTTGATGCATTAATCCCTCTCAATGATGCTGATGTAGCACCTTCATTTGACAACAACAAATCCTCAGAAGAAACTTCAAACCTTGACAATTCATCCTTTGCTTGATGACAATCTCCACATGATCTACTTTGGTGAAAGTCAGACCAATGACCTTGAAACACCTTGAAAGATGAGTAAACGAAATGACAAACTCTCAATGTCTAATCAAATTACTATAGACTTTTGTTGACTGAAAACCCTTGGCAACTGCTGTAAATGAATACCAAATGATGTGCCATCATTCAATACTGTTGAAACACTTGAAAACTTGCTCTAAACTCATTTAAAACCCTGATGATTTTCCTTGCATAAACCTTGTCCACTCCTTGAAGAAGAGCACTCCAATGGCTGCTTGCATCTGACAAAACTTGGTTTATCTTTGGAGAGTGCTCCAAAGCATAGGGAAGTCCCTTTTTGTGTTTGAGCCTTCAAATCATAGTTTGAAAAATCACAACATACCCCTAAGTAACATGAGTACTCTCACACTGACATAAAAAATGATTAGCTCACCATTAGACTTGCCTAAAACTCCGGCTGAGCCAATGGAAAGCAGCCGCTGAGTTTGATTGTAAGTACTTGCAAGAAATCAACAAGTAGTCACCACTGGCTTGGCAAGCATTGCAGATATGTCCATCCCAACAATGAAGTTTGAAGCATGTTTGAAAGCCCTAATATGCATTCATAAACCCCATAACCACATTCGTAGACATGAAAACACACTGTAAACACTGAAAATACACATTTTAAACACTGTAAAAAGTGTGCAATTGTCTATTTAACTGCAGCTGACCTTCATCGAAGTTGCAGTGTTTTGGATGTGAAGGCTGACAGTTGTTTTATTGAGCACAAATTTCAAGAATTTGACATGTGATTAGGGCTTGAATAAACACAATCCACATATCTTTCCAGTAATTAGGGTTTGACAAGTTCTCTTCAGGTATCCATGATCCACATAGCTTTATTCTGTTAAAAATTAAAATTTTAGGTGGGTCCAAATAATTATCTAAATGTCCCCCATCAATAGTTTATTTCTTTGAATATATCTGAGTCATGATCAATATTACCTAATTTCGTAATGCTAATGGAATGATTAAATATTTCCTAATGCTAATGGAGTGATAATTTTCAATCATTATAATACATACCATATTTGTTGGATGTTGTTTTTGCATGATAAAGTGATATTGTACTTTTTTTGTATTCAAATATGACAGACCCACCATTTTAGAAATTAATTTGATACACTATGACTATGTAACTGCATTTTGCATAAAATTTATGTTTTTAAAGGAATTTAAGTATTTTTTAAGTTCTCGGGTTTTTGTTGAGTCACCAAGTCCAAGTCAAATTTGGGTCTGCCAAGTTTTGTCATCACAAATTTTTGAACTATGATTCAAAATTTGTCCATTCCTTCATGAAGGATGTTCATGCACTAGGTGTACACTTTTTGTTATGCTTTTAAGTTGGCATTGCTCACGTAGTGAAAAAGGAACTTTTGTCACTTAAGTCACTTTTAGTTCTAGTTTCATGTTGACATGGGACAACTTAATCATTTTTTCCATGGTTCTACGGAGTTTCCTGACGGGGGGACACGGGGATGTGGGGACGGATTTTGGGGACGCGAGGACCAAGGGCCTAAGTTTGGGGACGGTGGGGGGACAATGGGGGGAATGGCGGGGTAGCGGCAGGGCGCTGAAATACAGATAGTACTTGAAAAAATTGTTATTAAAGGATGTATAGGTATAAGAATTATACATCTTGGAGACAACTAGGAGTCCCCTAGATGTCTTGAGGACACCCCAGCATCCTTGAAGTCCTAGCGGTGTCTTGGAGACGACAACGCTAGTAGTGGGATGGTGGCGCTGGTGGTGGGTTGGTGGGAGGACATCCCCCCAAGTCCCAAAGTCTCCGAGACGGGGACACCTAGGAAATGTAGAGTTTTTTTTGGGGGGAGACGCATCCCCGTGGAACACTAATATTTTCACTTAAGTCACTTTATGAAAGAAGTACTATGCCCCATGATTTGGACATTTTGCCCACTTCTTACACTGACTATTTAATCCAAGAACAGCTGCAATGTGTTCGAAAGGATGTTATTACCATCTTCATACATTAGTCATTCTTATATTTTATCCCTTGTCTAAGCTCCATTCTTTGTATTTTTCAAATTCCAATGCATTGGAAAGCTCCTTTCATTGACCCTACAAAGACATCAACTAGAGACAACAAATATAATCGTGATCATGGGTGACAAGGATTTAAGAACTCACTCAATGAACAAATGACAATTCTTTGGCTTAAAATTTGACTCTATACAGCAAACTTCATATAGGTACAACACAAATAATGTATATTTCTCTATATCTTGAATATTATATGTATAATCACCTACAACAAAATGGATTGCAAAATGAGTATATTTTATGTGATTGAGCATAGCGAGAAGGTGCCAATGGGTGTCAATCATGCAGCAATAATTAGATCTAGGAAGGGGAGGAAGGATTGGGGGAAGCCATTGGCAATCACCTCTATGAGAGGGTAATTGAGCTAGAAATAGTGCTCGAGTGCCTATCACAAGAGCAAACTCCATTCCTTTTGAAGTGAGAAGGAAAATTGTGTAATATCCCACCCCTGACAGGATATTTACTTTTCTGATTTTTGCTTGGCTTTGTTTTTTGGTTTTAATGAATGTCTTGTGATATATTTGCAATGTTTGATACAACAATATAATGCAGCAAAATAGAAGATATTGCAATAATAATTTTCAACTCAAAAACTGAACATTACTACATAGGGTATACACAACTGAAAATTCCAGATTTTTATATCAACTTAGATACTCAGAATTTTCACAAAATATTGACAACCCAATTCATAAAATATCCCCTATTATCTAAAACAACAATACCCAGAAAATCTGAGGTAAGATATGCCTTGAAACCCTCTGAAATGGATGCCAGAATGAAGTATGAAGTTTGCAGCAGTATAACAGTAGCAACAATGATAAAATACTCCAGCAACGATCACTATCACCAATCCCCATGCCTAGTGCAAAGCTGCATACAATTAAATTGCCAAAACCCTTGCCTGGCAACCACCTTGTTGTACCCAAAACAATTTTTTGCTTCATTAAGGCATTTTGATTAAAATGGTCTAAACCTTGTAAAATTGTCGTCAAAAGTCAGTTTTTGGTCAAACGAAGTATGGGCTTTTTGTCGGTTTACTGTTTAGAAAACAATGGCAAAATTTGAAAATTAGGGTTTCCAGACCCCTATTTTTAGGAATAAAACCCTAAAAATAGGATCTTTCCATAATTGATTGAAAATTATTTTGATTGGCTTATTTCACTTCACGATCAGATTGATGAAGTCAAAATCACGAAAAATTCAGTTTAGCTCTGGTGGGTTGTTTTCATTTTTTCAAGAGAAAAGTTAGGACCTCTGAGGTCAACAATGGCAGATGGCCAGATACCAGGTGTCGAAATCTAAGCTTAAAACGCTCCAACGAAGATTCTATAGTGACAAATGTTCAAAATGATACTTCGTCACGGAGGGGATTTTCATCAAGGAGAAAATCATCAAAAATTTCTAACTCTAGAAAAAAAAGCTCCCCTTCTGGCCAGGGGCACCCTAGGTTTCAGAGGCTCAGATCAACCTTTCGGGATTTGTCACTTCCAAGAAGACTTCTCTGGAATACTGTTAGCTTCGCGATGAGCCTGCCAACCAGTCTAGAGGATTCTTCTAGCACCTGAATTTGAAGATCGAATGAAGAATGGAGGAGATAAAGAGTCAAAATTTGACTAACACTAGTGGAGAAAAGCACCCCTGGAGGCCAGGGGTGCCCAAAATTTTGAGGCACCTATTGTAACTTTTTGATTAAATCACACCTAGGATGTTTGTCTCAGACTTGATCAGGCTTTGCAACAAATCCATCAACAAGTTAATCTGAGTTGCCAAACTACCGGAATCAGGAGTCAAACATAGGGTTTTTGTCATGGTCAGAATGTTTGTTCAGAGCACAAAAGCGCCCTTAGAGGCTAGGGGCGCCTAGGGTTTTGAGTCCTCAAATGTAGTTATTAAGGTTTGCTAAAATGCTCATCCTGTACGGAATTCTTCTAGCTTTCCATTGTATATCTCAATCTGATCAAAAGACTTGTCAGTAGCCGGTAGCTGGAGATTGAATGAAGAATCAACAAGTTGTGAAAATGGCTAAGTCTGGAAATAAAAGCGCCCCTGGGGGCTAGGGGCGCCCAAGATTTTAACTTGTCAGATGAAGTTTTTACACGTTAGGCCCTCTAGAGGGACATGTTCAGAATTGATACAGCTCTGTTGTGGACCTATCAGCCAACTCGAGAGATTTGTCAAGTGTCGGGAGTTGCAGGCTGAAGGGAGGTCAAAATCAAGTTTGAAGATGATGAAAATCCTTGAAAATTGTCTGATGAGAAAAAGCGCTCCTGCTGGCCAAGGGGCGCCCAGAGTTTTGGTGGCTTAGAAGTTAGAATCAAGGTTTGCAACCTCAAGAAGCTCCTTTTCAGTTTTGATCCTGCTCTTCAACGAGATTGTCAGCCAATCTACTGGACTCCTCAGTCATTCAGAATCAATGATCAAACATAGGCTTCGGTGACGTTTGCAAAGGTTGAAAAATGAAAATTTCAAAAAAGTTTCCAAGTCTGGAGAGTTGGCGCCTAAAGTCAAACTTTGACTTGAGAAGATTTTTGAATTTAAGTTGGATTTTTGAAATGAACTTAAAGTAATAATAAAACTTCAGTCTCACCTCTAAATCAACCTGCAAAATACTCCATTTTTCTTGCATGAGGCGGTTTTATCTTCATCCAGTTAACTAAATTGAGGTCCAATATGATTATTGTGTCCTAAATTTAGGGTTTTACATGATGGGTGACACCTTAATTCATGAAATTTATTTATTAAAGCAATTGGGCGCCTATTTTCTTCATCACAGTTAAAGGAAAACACATTTTCTCGTGCAAGCAAGATCTGAAGGCGCTACAGGTGATATTTTTCAGTGTTCTTCACAATTCCAGGTCCAAATTGCTCAGACAGATAATTTTCCAGATTTCATCTTTTTAGCACATGCATTTTGGACTTCATCAAACAAGATTCAAGGCATAGGCGTCATTTTAAAGAGGCAAAATATAGTTTCTATCTTCTTCCTCTCACAATTCTTCTATCCTTGTCTTAGGTTTTCTCTCGCATGTCAAAGTAAATGGCATCTTTTTCAAAATCTAGTCATCTAGGTTCACTCAATACAGCGTTGGCAGCAAAACCCATGTTCCAGAATTTTCTGAGAAAATTGCCCCATTACTTCTCTTTTTGAAGTACTGTGCTTTTTTTCCGAAGATTCTTTTGCATGCTGGTGAAAAAGTCAACTTTTTGAAAAACGAAGAACCTGGGTTTGATCAGCACATTGGCGCCTACAAAACCCATATGCCAGTTTTTCTTGGGAAAAACTGCCCCTAGTGCCCCTACAGCTTCTATTACTAAAAAGCTTTTGCATGCCTAAGTAAAGGTCGTTTCTTCGAATTTTTGATAATCTGGGTTGGCTTAGAATTTCATTTCCTAAAAATTTCCCCTCAACACACTATTTTTAGCCTCCTCAGAAGCAATTTTTAGCCTTTTCAAAATTTCATCCAAACATATCCGACTTCACAGTCAAAAAAGTCTAGTTTTTCAAAATGCAATTCAACCCAATTGAATACAAGACCAAATCGGTCTTAGTTCATGATTTCCTGAAAATTTTGACATTGACTTGTGCCATGTTCATCCTATGATCAAATTGAACACTTTGGAAGGCATTCACAACACTACAATCAAGCATCTTGATCGCTCCAGGTTATTCGAGGCAGCCTCTATTCCAATCATAGTGTCAGATCTCAAGTTCGTCATTGCATTCATCAAGCATTATGACTCTTCTACACGAAAAATTCAATCAGCAAATGGGCGAGTTGTTTGCAGCCTCAAGCCAAGAGATGTTGAAAAGTGTTTCGCCATTCCACCCTGCACAGATAATTGCATCATAGTCATGGAGGAGTGTGAAAAGATATGGCTTGCAGATAAGGAAAGATCTCAGAAGGTCGCTCAAAGGTGGCTGAAGGAGTAGAAAACTAACTTGCCAAAGTAGCTTGGGCGCAGAGAATTCAAAGACGAAATAGCTATCCTAATTACTTAGCTCAACTGGGTCACGGGTCAAGAAAAAGCTAATGTTTTTCAGTCGTGGATGTTCTATGTCATTTCCCAGATTATCAATAACAAGGAACATTTCGACTGGGCTATGTTGATCAGTGAAGTTCTTCATCAGCAAATCATGGGATTTCTCAAGATCCATGAGTTTCATATGGTTTCTCATCTCGTCTATGTAATTGCATTCCAAGGCAATTTTAGAGTGCTGAAAACCGTTGGAATTCTTGGTGTTCAATGTGTGCATGAATACTTCCCACGGTTGGAGTTTTCGCTAGCTGAACAAGATTTCAAGCAGGAAAATGATCATTTTCTAATGAAGACAGTGAGAAATCTTGACAACGAGATGCACATAAGGGTTTTTGCGGATGCCAAATCAGCAATGGGGAATTGGGCATATTGGTTTATCCAATTTCCCACATTCACCTACATCCGAGTGTATGGTTTCTCATGAGAGCCTTTGATGCTACCAAGATACCCGTCTGACTAAGTCTTGTTCATGGAGTTTTTCAGACAAGTTCATGAAGTTAACTCTTTTCTTCGCAATTGGCACAAGATAGCGTTCACTTTTCCATGTGGATTTGGCATATACAAAAGCAAATCAGCATCCAACTGCAAGTTAATGAGCAACGAGTTGTCAAAATTCCATCTCAAGTACCTCAACGAAAAGTGCTCGTATGATCCTTTGGGCCTCTTTGCAACTCGTTTCGAGCGAAATCATTCACACAAGCCAACACTTGAAGACTTTTGGGTCAATTGTGAGGATGAATTCGAAGTACGGAGGCGCCATTGTTGTAGACTTACTCTTCCTCAACTTGCTGAATTCTTATCAGAAGATGTTGAAGGTTTGTCGGATGATGACAGAGAGGTTTTGTTGTCTTCGTTCGTCAAGGATCAAATTGCTCGCCAGCCGCTTCGTCAACCAGATTGGTATGCCAGAGAGAGCACTTCAGTTGAGGATCTATCGAGCCGAGTTGTCAAGAACAACATGCTTTTCTTGGATGGCAAGAGAAGGTGGAAGGTAGTTCCAGTTGCAGAGCCGCCAATTGTCTTTTCTTCACTACCTTCCACGTCTAGATCAAGACCCAAAGTTAAGGCCATAATGCATCCTCCTGAAGGTGTCAGGGTTATGGAAATATGAAGAGAAAAGTAAGTCAACGAGAGCAACTGGAAAAGGTGTCGGAAGTTCCAGTAGAGTTAGTGGTACAAGCTGAAGCCGGGTCTTCCTCTCCTAGTCCACCATTATCTCCTCGACCTCCTCTTATTCAGATAGATTTTGAACCAGAATCGCCAGTTCGTGAAGCTTCAGTGCCAGTTCATTCACCAAGAGTTGACACAGCTACAACCGTTTCTCCCAGAGAAGTCAACGTAGATCGTTCATCTTGGCTCAAGAGAACTTTGGGTAGAAGGCGAAAGCCTTCTTATCAGCTGGATCTTTCAGAGTATGGCAGTGCCTATCAAGACATGTCAAACAAGAAGATCAAAAAGCAGGTACACATAGAATAGAATCCTAAGGCAGAGATTGTCATTGAGGCTGCTACACCGCCAGAAGGCAAGAGTATGGATGAGGTTGACGTTGGTGATTTCACCTTTGTCAAAGCCAATCTTGGTAGGAGCACTCACCACGTGGACGTGAGCCTCTTTAAGGTTGCTGCAAGTAATCTTCAGGAGGGAGTGATGAAGGACGGAGAAGACAAAGCAGCCCTCAAGGCTAAAAATAAGCAGCTGCGACAATATATCTCAGATCTTCTTCATCGAACTTCAAACATTGCAACTCTTCTTCCACAGCTTCTAGAATCACTTGCAAATCAACAAAAGTTGGGTCAGTTAGTCAATTGTGGAAAGATTTTGGAGGACTAGATCGAGGAATTTGTTACCAGAGGTAGATACCTTCTTGCAAAGATGTACCAATTAAGGTACAACGCTCACGATCTCCGTCAAGGAATTCAGCAGCTTGAGTTGAGCATCGCAGAGAACAAACCAAGAGATGAGATCCTCATTTCTCATTTGGCGATCGCATATGATGTTGTAGTAGATGAAGAAAAAAGGAAGCTTTTCGCTTGGAGAGAACATCTCTTCAAAGTGGAAACTTATGAGAGAGTATCTACATGGATGGCTGAAGTCAAACAAAATGTTGTTAGTGCTCTCAAACTCGTAAGCAGGTTCATCACACAGATCCCGTGCCATTATCTTCAAGAGAATGGTGCCTGCATTGATCTTGGTGTTGTACAAGTTGAATTCTAGAGTTTAGTCCTTGATGGTCTTGATGGTGAGCCTGTGGCGTCCAAGTTGAATCATTTTTCTGTGATGTCAACACGTTTTGACAAGGCAGCTGAGGAGGTCAAAGAGTGTCTGAGATTGATCACACATGTAGAGAAGACATTGAGCAGACAGTCTATTGTTCTAGATAGCATCAAAGTGCCTGAAGAAGATGCAATTAATGATTTCCTGGAGGATATGATTGCTCATGACAACTTGGAGTAGACAGATAGTTGGATCCAATGGTTTTCCTAAGTATAGAATCAAAGGCAGCAGTCAACTCAATGTCACTCTTGAGTTCTGATTGCTGATTTCATGCATGTTTATCTCATCCTTGGGGATATCTTTTGGTGGAGGTGGAACTTTCAGTTAGGATTTAGTTAACTAATGTTAGTTATCAGTTGACTCTCATATCAATAAGGACTTGCATGTTGCAACGCCCATTTAGTTTAGTGTTAGTTCAGTTAATTGAGGTAGTTTTTCCAATTAACCTTTTAGCTGCATACATTTAGACTTAGTAATAATTCTTGCATGCTTGCAAGACTGATGTTAACTCAAGGAATTTTTAGGGTTCCCTACTCCTTCGAGATTCTATAAATAAGAGCACTTTGCTCATGGTATTTCAACTTTTGTTGTGATAACAAATTGTTGTGCCCACCTTGCCATGCAATATTGCTATTTTGTATTGGTTCACTTAGTTGAATATAAAGTTGGTTTGATCGTCTATTGTGTGTGTGGTCTCATTATGCAATTTGCTGTCCCAGATTTATTCTTGTTGTTTTAATAATCTATCTTTCATATCTACACCTCGGATAGTGTATTTTACCTCCTTGGGAATTTAGAGATAAAGATTATCGTTTGATGTTGTTTCTAGCAATCTTGCTTTCAGCCTACACCTCAGATAGAGTATTTTACCTCCTTGGGAATCCTGAGATCAAGCTTGCCGTTTAATGTTTTTTTCCAGTAACCTACTTTCAGCGTACACCTCGGATAGAGTATTTTACCTCCTTGGGAATCCTGAGCTAGTTTACTGTTTTATGTTGTCTCCAATAACCTTTATTTCAACCTACACCTCGGATAGAGTATTTTACCTCCTTGGGAATCCAGAGATAGAGTTTATCGTATACCATTCCCAATTGTCCTAATTCCTATTGCTCTGTTTTTCTAGAGGAGATAGTATAGTTTTAGTGTTAGCCTAGTTGTAGTTAAGATCTGCAAAACCGAAGAAAACCTTAGCTGCAATGTATTTGGTTTCTTAACCTTGTGCCTCTACCAACTGAGTCAAAAAGATAGGAATTTAGAATAGTTTACTTTTTACGCATATCAGCAAAAGAGGGAGCTTCCCCTCCTAATTTGAAGAGCAGTTAATATTGTGCATAGTTGTTTGTTTCCAACACGCACTCTAGAGGTGCAAATTGAAACACCAACAGTTTTCTGGCGCCCATCGTGGGGCACGAGGCAAGAAAACTTCAAGAAAATCTTAACGCTTTATGACACGGGAATGACCATTTGGCATCCTACTACTCCAATACAACAACCGGGTCTCACACCTGCCATCATTCAACCGAACTTCATACTATTTCAAGCGGAGCAAATGGACATCATTAGTAGCTTGTGGAGTTTCATCTTTGAGAAGAATACATCATCTGCTCAATGAAGGAACGCAGCTACTACTCTAGATGAGAAAGAAGAAAGGGCTAATCTTGCAGCCAGAAGACCAATTTTACCACCTTCTGTGTGGCAATAATTCATCCTGGCTTACCAAGTATACACTAGGAGGAGAAATAATCCTCTCTTTCAAGAAGAAGAGCCAATCTTTCAAGCGGTTCCCGATCATTTCCAAGAAGAACCACAAGAAGAACCTCCAGCTCAAGCAATGGGCGACAATAACAACAACAATAACGTCAATGGCCGAAATGGGAGAAATCCCAGGCGTCCAGCCCATTACCTTGGGGTGACAACATCGGCCCATTGGCCTTGCAAGGACACCATGAACTACCCAAAGGATCGCAAAAGCACTTCCCGAGATTTCACGACGACGGGGCTTGTCACTCCGATGAGCATATCTCAGCATTCACAGTGGCTTGTTCCGTTTTGCATGTGTCACACGAAGATATCACCATTTGTCTCTTTGTTGAGACTCTTGAGGCGAATGCTGCAAACTAGTTTAATCATCTAGAACCAAGCATCATCACAAGCTGGGCAGTCATGAGCGAGAAATTCTTGGCAAGATTCAATCCCGCCGAAGACAGTGATCAATTATTTGTGCAACTCTCAAACTCAAAGATGGAACCAACTAAGCCAATGAGAGAGTTTGTGGCAAGGTTTAACCGCCTCGTCACATGCCTCTCTCATACACTTAATCCATCAGATGAGATTTTGATGAGTAGCTTCATCAATGCTCTCCCGTCAAAAATAGCCTTTTTCTTGAAGTTAGGTCATGAAGTGGATTTACAACTTACACAAGAAGAAGCTATTAAGCTTGAAGACAATATGATCACAACCGGGAGGATGAAGAATGACGCAATCAGACCGCTTGTTCAAGCGTCTACAGATCCACTGCTACAGAAGGTAGCCAACGAGGTGACTATCCCCAAAAGACAGTCACCCATTCAAGGGAAGCAAGCACTACCCGCACCACCACCGTATCAACCTCGGCAACCATACCAGCCAAAGAGGAATAATTTTCAGCCCTTCAACAACTACAAACCAAGGTTTCCAACAGCGCAACCAAGACAACCTGTTGATACTGAGAAGTCTATAGCTTTTTGCTCTTTCCATGACACTGATGCACACACCGGATCCACATGTCTGGAGAATCAGAGAATGAACTAGATCATGGGATATGCTGAGGCTGCTCCAAGTTCAAGTTTCGTACCTTCACCAAGTGCAAATGTTATCTCACCACAAACGAACAACTTTGATGGCGACTCTGCAACGGGTTACTTCGATAGCGAACCCATCAATGAAGAAGAATACCGTTAGTACTCTCTTGCAGTAAATCATGAAAATATTTCATCGCCTGTGTTTACACGTGCCCAACACTTCAAAGCACATAAAGAAGAAGAGGAAAAGTGGAAATCAAATGAAAAAGGAAAAGAAGTGCCTTCCACTTCTAATCCCAAGTCTTCACATGAGAACATCATGGCGATTGCTCAAGATCCGTCTTAAGCAAACTTTGACATTGTGTCTTCCATGAAGAAGACGAAGGTACAAATTTCACAACTGGAATATCTTCAGGATCATCTAGAGCAGTTGGATCGGATTCTCAAGGTCGTAAAGAGGAAAGCTGCAATCTAGCCTACGTTGCTTGAGTCATCCATACCAGCAAAAGACAAGTCGGAGCCGTTTTATATATCTTTATATATAGGAGGTTTCAAACTCAATAACTGTATCATAGACTCAGGAGCTTCAAACAACGTCACGCCCTTACAGATCATGAATGCATTGGGACTCTCGTGCACCAAAACTCATGACAAGTCTTACTTCAATCAAATCCGGTGTCGTTGGTCGGCCAACTAAAAGATGCTCAAGTAAGGCTAGCATCTTGTCCAGAAAAGAAGATAATGATGACCATCTTGGTAGCTGATATTCCAACCAGTTACGGGATGTTACTGAGTAGAAGCTTCTGCAAGGATCTCGGAGGAGAGATTTAGTTGGATTGGCCGTTCACGACAATCCCATTGAAGAAAGGCACTTTCAAGCTAGAACCTGAGGCCAAGTCGAGATTCATAGTGGTAAAATCACAGGACCCCCAAGCACAAGTGTTGTATCAAGACATGGGTTCCGACACATATGCTATGATGTTCGAGGTAACTAGAGAAAGTCAAAAGTTTGCACTTTCCACAAGCACATCAAATGAAGACTCAAAGATGTGGACAATGCAATTTGACGAAAGTTAATCAACATCAGGTTCAGGAGTGGGAGTTGTCATCACTTCTCCCGAAGGACGTCTATATCCTTTTGCATACTGGTTGCAGTTTGAATGCACCGACAACACGGCAAAATACGAGGCGCTTTTACTAGGTCTCAAAAATGCAAAGGATATGGGGATCAAACTACTTAGAGTCAAAGGAGATGCAAAGCTGATCATCAAGCAAATCAGAGATCAATTCCAAGTCAAAAAAGATGCCTTCGATCCTATAGACAAAGGGTGTGGAATGTCATCGACTGGTTCGACACATTCGACATCAAGTATATTCCACGCACAGACAATAGTAGAGCGGATGCCCTTGTGGTATTAGCTGCTTTATTCATGCCACATTCTGACTTTTGTCAAAATACCTTCACTATTGAGCTGATTTATAGGCCAGTTGTTCCTGATAATTCTGACAACTGGCAAGTCTTCAACGATGATGATGACATTGAAGAGTTTCTCGTCATGGGAGACAATTACAAAGAGTTATTCTTTGAAGGTAGTTCTACTCCTTTTAAAGAATCACTCACAGAGGACTCTGAAGTTACAGACTTTGGGATCATTCAATTGAGAGGAAATCAAATTCCCAAGGGTCTTGTTTCTTTAGAGAACATTTTTGACAAGCACGATAGATATATTCAAGATCAAAAGAATTCAGGTGATAATATTTCAGCTGAACACTATCAAGTGAACATTGGCACTGAAGACAAGCCTCGGCTTGTTAACTTGGGCAAATGTTGTACTCCAAAAGAAAGCGAGAAGTTTATCTCCCTTTTTAAACAATATAAAGATGTTTTTGCCTGGTCTTACGAAGACTTGAAAGTCTTCACACCCGTTGAATTGTCTCACACAATTCCTTTGAAGTTTGATGTCAAGCCCTTCAGGAAGAAGCAAAGGCATTACAACCCGCAGGATCCAAGACACTATGTATGCGGAAATTCAGAAAATGGTGGACTCAAAGATTATTTTTCCAATACATCATTCCACCTAGGTGTCAAAAATAGTTCCTGTGCGCAAAAAGAATGGAGAAATCAGAATTTGCATAGATTTCAGGAACCTGAACCAATCATCCTTGAAGGACAATTATCCCTTACCAATCAGGGAGCACACTTTGCAGACGGTCACCGGTTCGGAAATGCTATCATTGCTTGATGGTTTTTCCGAATATAATCAGATTGCAGTGGTAGAGGAGGATCAAATCAAAACAGCTTTCACCACCCCGTGGGGTACATTATCTTATGAGAGGATGCCTTTCGGCCTCATTAACGCCGGTGCAACTTTTCAAAGAGCCATGGATCTGGCTTTTGGGAATCTTAAAAATAAAATCATAGTCGTCTATCTTGACGACCTTACCGTTTTTTCAAACAAGCGGCAAGATCACTTTTCACATCCTGTGAAAGTCTTTGAAAGATGTAGGTATCACAAGATTTCATTGAATCCTAAAAAGACTATCTTTGCGGTGACGGAGGGCAAGTTGCTTGGCCACATCGTCTCCAAACAGGGAACTAGGATTGACCTGAATCGGGTGGATTCAATCAAGAACCTATCTCTTCCAACAAATAAAACACAAGTGCATTCCTTTTTTGGTAAAGTCAATTTCATAAGAAGGTTTTACATGATTTCTCAAAGTTGACTAAGGAGATATCAACCATGATGAAGACGTCCTCTTTCACGTGGATAGAATAAGGCAAGCAAGCTTTCATCAAAATAAAAGAAGCCATTGCTAACACACCAATGCTGGTCCGTCCTAACTTTGAAAAGGATTTCATCCTTTATTGTTATTCATCGGAACACACTCTATCTTCCATACTAACACAGAAGCTGAATGAAGAAGGAGAATCTCCGATAGCTTTTATGAGCAGCAGCTTTAAAGATAGTGAATTGCGCTATCCTCAAATTGAGAAGAATGTGTATGTTGTCGTCAGGGCTGTCAAAAATTTCAGATTCTATATCTTGAACTCCCACACAACGGTGTTTGTCACCGATCCAGCAGTAAAAAGTGTGTTGACTCAACAGGAGATGGGCACAAAGAGAGGAAATTGGATTGCTAAGGTTCAAGCGTATGATTTGAAGATCAAGCCGACCAAGCTTGTTCGCAGGCGAGGTCTTTGTCAGTTGTTAGCAAAAGATGGAGATCAGAAGTATCAAGGCAATGGCGAACCACCTGAACCTGAGATTGAAGAGGACCTTCCTATGGTCCTACTAGTTGAATCTGCTGAGGAATGGTATATCGAGATTTCGTACTATTTAACTTATGGAGAATGTCCACATCACATGGACAAACAGCAGAAGAGAACTTTGAAGCTGAAAGCACAAAACTTCATGCTTATGAATAACGTTTTGTACAAGTGTGGCCTTGATGGAACATTTCTATTATGCGTCAGTAAGGACCAACAACAAAGATTGTTGGAAGCATTTCATAGTGAAGCATGCGATGGTCACTTCTCATCAAGAGTCACAGCATTCAAGATCTTGCGAGCACAGTTCTATTGGCCAACTATGTTTTGCAACGCATACAAATGGGTGTACAGATATCAAATGTGCCAGCAATTTGTCGGCAAACTCAAATTGGCAACCATCCACTCAGGCCAATAATCATTCATGCTCCATTTCAGCAATGGGGTATGGATTTTGTAGGTCCCATCAACCCACGTTCCAACAAGGGGCATATTTATGTCCTTACAACAACAGATTATTTCACAAAATGGGTTGAGGCCATTCCTACCAAGTGGGCTACCTCAGAAGTCATTTGTGACTTTTTGAAAGAAAATATCATTTCACGCTTCGGGGTACCTCGCAAGATTGTGACTGATAATGCAACCTGTTTCTCATTCGAGGAACTACTAGACTTTTGTTTTGATCACGGCATCACATTGTCACATGTGTCAGATTATTACCCTCAAGGTAATGGACAAGCCGAATCTTCAAACAAGAATATAGTCACAATTGTGCACAAGTTAGTTAACTCAAATCAGCGAGCTTGGCACAAGAATTTATATGATGCTCTTTGGACTGATAGAATCACTCCCAAGAGAGCCATCGACACTTCACCTTTTACTCTTTTATATGGTACAGAAGCAATGCTACCCATCACACTGGAGTTGTCCACTTTACAGCTAGCATCCACAGTGGAAGATGAAGAATTTAAAGATCCAATCAAGAAGCGGATTTTGTACCTGATGAAGCTAGAGGAAGAAAGGGTGGAGGTAGTTGACAAAATCACTCAACACCAAGAACGAGTGAAGATCTTCGATAAGAAGGCTCATCAGCGAGACTTCGAGGTCGAAGATAAAGTCTTGTTATGGGACAAGAGACATGAGCCCAAAGGAATGCACGGAAAGTTTGATTCCTTGTGGTTAGGGCCATTTCAGATCCATGAGTTCGCAAGAGAGAACACTTACATTCTCTCGTATTCAGATGGAAGGCTTCTCCGCTGCCATACAGTGGGCAGTATCTAAAACATTTCATCCCTTCGGGGGTGGAGTAAATTTTTGTAAATAATTTTTCTTAATGCTTTTAATTATGTTGTAATGTTTTTCCCTGTTCCATAAAGTTTCGTCATGCTTTTAGGTGATTTAGGTAGTCTTGTTTTAGGTGATTTTAGGAAAGTTTCCAACTTCTTAGCTGCTTAGGAAAGTCCTAACTCCAATGCCCAAATGATATCAAACTGGTCTACGTTTTAAACTCAGAGATTCTTGGTTCTCTTATGCCATAAGTATCCGACATGGTCACCAGACGGAGCCTAATGTTGTACCCAAAACAATTTTTTTGCTTCATTAAGGCATTTTGATTAAAATGGTCTAAACCTTGTAAAATTGTCGTCAAAAGTCAGTTTTTGGTCAAACGAAGTATGGGCTTTTTGTCGGTTTACTATTTAGAAGATAATGGCCAAATTTGAAAATTAGGGTTTTCAGACCCCTATTTTTAGGAAAAAAACCCTAAAAATAGGATCTTTCTAGAATTGACTGAAAATTATTTTGATTGGCTTATTTCACTTCACGATCACATTGGTGAAGTCAAAATCAGGAAAAAGTTAGTTTAGCTCTGATGGGTTGTTTTCTTTTTTTCAAGAGAAAAGTTAGGACCTCTGAGGTCAACAATGGCAGATGGCCAGATACCAGGTGTTGAAATCCAAGCTTAAAACACTCCAGCAAAGATTTTATGGTGAGAAATGTTCAAAATGATACTTTGTCGCAAAGGGGATTTTCATCGAGAAGAAAATCATCAAAAAATTTCTAACTCTGGAAATAAAAGCGCCCCTGCTAGCCAGGGGTGCCCTAGGTTTCAAAGGCTCGAATCAACCTTTCGGGATTCTTCACTTCCAAGAAGACTTCTCCAAAATACTATCAGCTTTGTGATGAGCTTGCCAAATAGTCTAGAGGATTTGTCTAGCACCTGAATTTGAAGATCGAATGAAGAACGGAGGAGATAAAGATAGTCAAAATTTGACTAACACTGGTGGAGAAAAGCGCCCCTAGAGGCCAGGGGCGCCCAAACTTTTGAGGCACCTATTGTAACTTTTTGATCAAATGACACCTAGGATGTTTGTCTCAGACTTGATCAGGCTTTGCAATGAATCCGTCAGCAGGTTAATCTGAGTTGCCAAACTGTCGGAATTAGGAGTCAAACATAGGGTTTTTGTCATGGTCAGAATGTCTGTTCAGAGCACAAAAGCGCCCCTAGAGGCCAGGAGCACCTAGGGTTTTGAGTCCTCAAATGCAATTATTAAGGTTTGCTCAAATGCTCATCCTGTGTGGAATTCTTCTAGCTTTCCATTGCATATCTCAATCTGATAAGAAGACTTGTCAGTAGCCGGCAGTCGGAGATTGAATGAAGAATCAACAAGTTGTGAAAATGGCTAAGTCTGGAAATAAAAGTGCCCCTAGAGGCCAGGGGAGCCCAAGATTTTAACCTATCATATGAAGTTTTTACACCATAGGCCCTCTAGAAGGACATGTTCAGAATTGATCCAGCTCCGATGTGGACCTGTCAACCAGCTCGGGAGATTTGTCAAGTGTCAAGAGTTGCAGGCTGAAGGGAGGTCAAAATCAAGTTTGAAGATGATGAAAATCCTTGAAAATTTTCTAAGTCTGATGAGAAAAAGCGCCTCTAGCATTTTGGTGGCTCAGAAGTCAGAATCAGGGTTTGCAACCTCAAGAAGCTCCTTTCTGGTTTTGATCCTGCTCTTCAACGAGACTGTCAGCCAGTCTACCGGACTCCTCAGTCATTCAGAATCAGTGATCAAACATAGGCTTCGGTGATGTTTGCAAAGGTTGAAAAATGAAAATTTCAAAAAAGTTTCTAAGTCTAGAGAGTTGGCGCCTAAAGTCAAACTTTGACTTGAGAAGATTTTTGAATTTAAGTTGGATATTTGAACTGAACTTAAAGTAAAAATAAAACTTCAATCTCACCTCTAAATCGACCTGCAAAATACTCCATTTTTCTTGCATGAGGCATGTTTTCTTTTTGCATGTTGGGTGGCGCCCATTTGAGGGTTTTATCTTCATCTGGATAACTAAATTGAGGTTCAATAAGATTATTGCATCCTAAACTTAGGGTTTTACATGATAGGTGATGCCTTCATTCATGAAATTTATTTATTAAAGCATTTGGGCACCTATTTTCTTCATTACAATTAAAGGAAAACACATTTTCTCATGCAAGCAAGATTTGAAGGTGCTACAGGTGGTATTTTTCAGTGTTCTTCGCAGTTCCAAGTCTAGATTGCTCAGACAGATAATTTTCCAAATTCCATCTTTTCAGCACATGCATTTCGGACTTCATCAAATAGGATTCAAGGCATATGCATTATTTTGCAAAGGAAAAATATAATTTTTATCTTCTTCCTCTCACAATTCTTCTATCCTTGTCTTAGGTTTCCTCTTGCATGTCAAAGTAAACAGCATCTTTTTTCAGAATTTGGTCATCGAGGTTCACTCAATACAACATTGACAGCAAAACCAATGTTCCAAAAATTTTCAAAAAGGTTGCCTCATTACTTCTTTTTTTGAAGTATTGTGCTTGTTTTCCGAAGATTCTTTTGCATGCTGGCAAAAAAGTCAACTTTTTGAAAAACGAAGAATCTGTGTTTGATTAGCAAATTGGCACCTACAAAATCCATATAAATTGCCCCTAGTGCCCCTACAGCCCCTGCAACTTTTGTTACTAAAATGCTTTTCAATGCCTAAGTAAAGGTTATTTTTTCAAATTTCTGATAATCTGGGTTGGCTTAGAATTTCATTCTCTACAAAACCTCTATCTCAGAAAATTTCCTAAAAATTGCCCCTTAGCAGGCTATTTTACTCCTCAGAAGCTATTTTTAGCCTTTTCAGAATTTCATCCAATCATATTTGACTTCACAGTCAAAAGTCTAGTTTTTCAAAATGCAATTCAACCCAATTGAATACAAGACCAAATCAGTCTTAGTTCATGATTTCCTGAAAAACTTTTGACACTAGCTTGTGCCATGTTCATCCTACAATCAAATTAAACACTTTGGAAGGCATTGACAACACTACAATCAAGCATCTTGATCGCTTCAGGTTATTCGCAACAGCCTCTATTCCCATCACAGTGTCAGATCTCAAGTTTGGCATTGCATGCATCAAGCATTATGACTCTTCTACACGACAAATTCGATCAGCAGATGGGCGAGTTGTTTGCAGCCTCAAGCCGAGAGATGTTGAAAAGTGTTCTGCCATTCCACCTCGCACAAATAATTGCATCATAGTCATGGAGGAGTGTGAAAAGATATGGCATGCAGATAAGGAAAGATCTCAAAAGGTCGCTCAAAGGTGGCTAAAGGAGCAGAAAACTAACTTGCCAAAGAAGCTCGGGTGCAGACAATTCAAGGATGAAATAGCTATCCTAATTACTTAGCTCAATCGGGTCATCGGTCAAGAAGAAGCTAATGTTTTTCGGCTGTGGATGTTCTATGTCATCTCCCAGATTATCAATAACAAGGAACATTTCGACTGGGCTATGTTGATCAGTGAAGTTCTTCATCAGCAAATCATGTGATTTCTCAAGATCCATGAGTTTCATATGGTTTCTCATCTCGTCTATTTAATTGCATACCAAGGCAATTTTAGAGAGTTGAAAATAGTTGGAACTCTTGGTGTTTAGCGTGTGCATGAATACTTCCCACAATTGGAGTTTTCGTGAGTTGAACAAGATTTCAAGCAGGTGAATGATCATTTTCTAATGAAGATAGTGAGAAATCTTGACAACGGGATGCACATAAGGGTTTCAGCAGATGCCAAATCAGCAATGGAGAATTGGGTAGATTGGTCTATCCAATTTCCCACATTCACCTACATCCGAGTATATGGTTTCTCAGGAGAGCCTTTGATGCTACCAAGATACCTGTCTAACAAAGTCTTGTTCATGGAATTTTTGAGACAAGTTCATGAGGTTCACTCTTTTCTTCGCAATCGGCACAAGATAGCGTTCACTTTTCCATGTGGATTGGGCATATACAAATACAAATCAGCATCCGATTACAAGTTAATGAGCAACAAATTGTCAAAACTCCATCTCAAGTACCTCAACGAAAAGCGCTCGTCTGATCCTTTGGGCCTCTTTGCAGCTTGTTTGGAGCGAAATCATTCACACAAACCAACACTTGAAGACTTTTGGGTCAATTGTGAGGATGAATTCGAAGTACGGAGGCGCCATTATTGTAGACTTACTCTTCCTCAACTTGCTGATTTCTTATCAGAAGATGTTGAAGGTTTGTCAAATGATGACGGAGAGGTTTTGTTGTCTTCGTTCGTCAAGGATCAAATTGCTCGCCAGCCGCTTCGTCAACCAGATTCGTATGCCAGAGAGAGCACTTCAATTGAGGATCTATCAAGCCGAGTTGTCAAGACCAACATGCTTTTCTTGGATGGCAAGAGAAGGCGGAAGGTAGTTCCAGTTGCAGAGCCGCCAATTGTCTTTTCTTCACTACCTTCCACGTCTAGATCAAGACCCAGAGTTAAGGCCATAATGCATCCTCCTGAAGGTGTCAGGGTTATGGAAATACGAAGAGAAAAGTAAGTCAACGAGAGCAACTGGAAACGGTGTCGGAAGTTCCAGTAGAGTTAGTGGTACAAGCTGAAGCCGGGTCTTCCTCTCCTAGTCCACCATTATCTCCTCGACCTCCTCTTATTCAGATAGATTTTGAACCAGAATCGCCCGTTCGTGAAGCTTCAGTGCCAATTCATTCACCAAGAGTTGACACAGCTACAACCGTTTCTCCCAGAGAAGTCAACGTAGATCATTCATCTTGGCTCAAGAGAACTTTGGGTAGAAGGCGAAAGCCTTCTTATTAGCTGGATCTTTCAGAGTTTGGCAGTGCCTATCAAGACATGTCAAACAAGAAGATCAAAAAGCAGGTACACATAGAACAGAATCATGAGGCAGAGATTGTCATTGAGGTTGCTACACCGCCAGAAGGCAAGAGTATGGATGAGGTTGACGTTGGTGATTTCACCTTTGTCAAAGCCAATCTTGGTAGGAGCACTCACCACGTGGACGTGAGCCTCTTTAAGGTTGCTGCAAGTAATCTTCAGGAGGGAGTCATGAAGGACGGAGAAGACAAAGCAGCCCTCAAGGCTGAAAATAAGCAGCTGCGACAATATATCTCAGATCTTCTTCATCGAACTTCGAATGTTGCGGCTCTTCTTCCACAACTTCTAGAGTCACCTGTTGATCAACAAAAGTTGGGTCAATTAGTCAATCTTGGAAAGCTTTTGGAGGACTGGATCGAGGAATTTGTTACCAGAGGTAGATACCTTCTTGCAAAGATGTACCAATTAAGGTACAACGCTCACGATCTTTGTCAAGGAATTCAACAGCCTGAGTTGAGCATCGCAAAGAACAAACCAAGAAATGAGATCCTCATTTCTCATTTGGCGATCGCATATGATGTCGTTGTAGCAGATGAAGACAAAGGAAGCTTTAAGAACATCTCTTCAAAGTGGAAACTTGAGTATCTACAAGGATGGCTGAAGTCAAACAAAATGTTGTCAGTGCTCTCGAACTCGTAAGCAGGTTCATCACACAGATCTCATGCCATTATCTTCATTAGAATGGTGCCTACATTGATCTTGGTGTTGTACAAGCTGAATTCCAAAGTTTAGTTTGTGATGGTCTTGATGGTGATCTTGTGGTGTCCAAGTTGAATCATTTTTTTGTGATGTCAACACGTTTTGACAAGGCAGTTGAGGAGGTCAAAGAGTGTCTAAGATTGATCGCAAATGGAGAGAAGACATAGAGCAGAGAGTTTGTTGTTCTAGATAGCATCAAAGTGCCTGAAGAAGATACAGTTAATGATTTCCTAGAGGATATGATTGCTCATGACAGCTTGGAGTAGACAGACAATTGGATCCCACAATTTTCCTGAGGATAGAATCAAAGGCAGTAGTCAACTCAACGTCACTCTTGAGTTTTGATTGCTGATTTCATGCATGATTATCTCGTCCTTGGGGATATCTTTTGGTGGAGGTCGAACTTTCAGTTAGGATTTAGTGAACTGATGTTAGTTATCAGTTGACTCTCATATCAGTAAGGACTTGCGTGTTGCGACGTCCATTTAGTTTAGTGTTATCTCAGTTAACTGAGGTAATTTTTCCAACAAACTATTTAGTTGCATACATTTAGACTTAGTAATAATTCTTGCATGCTTGCAAGACTGATGTTAACTCAAGGAGATTTTAGGGTTCCCTACTCCTTCGAGATTCTATAAATAAGAGCACTTTGCTCATTGTATTTCAACTTTTGTTGTGATAACAAATTGTTGTGCCCACCTTGCCTTGCAATATTGCTAATCTGTATTGGTTCACTTAGTTAAATATAAAGCTAGTTTGATCATCTATTGTGTGTGTCTCATTATGCAATTTGCTGTCCCAAATTTATTCTTGTTGTTTTAATAATCTTTCTTTCATATCTACACCTCGGATAGTGTATTTTACCTCCTTGGAAATTTAGAGATAAAGATTATCGTTTGATGTTGTTTCTAGCAATCTTTCTTTCAGCCTACACTTCGGATAGAGTATTTTACCTCCTTGGGAATCCTGAGATCAAGCTTGCGGTTTAATGTTTTTTTCTAGTAACCTACTTTCAGCCTACACCTCGAATAGAATATTTTACCTCCTTGGGAATCCTGAGAACTAGTTTACCGTTTTATGTTGTCTCCAATAACCTTTATTTCAGCCTACACCTCGGATAGAATATTTTACCTCGTTGGGAATCTTGAGATAGAGTTTATCGTATACCATTCCCAATTGCTCCTAATTCCTCTTGCTCTATTTTTCTAGAGGAGATAAGATAGTTTTAGCGTTAGCCTAGTTGTAGTTAAGATATGTAAAACCAGAGAAAACCTTAGTTGCAATGTATTTGGTTTCTTAACCTTGTGCCTCTACGAACTAAGTCAAAAAGATAGGAATTTAGAATACTTTACTTTTTATGCATATCAGCAAAAGAGGGAGCTTCCCCTCCTAATTTGAAGAGCAGTTAATATTGTGCATAGATGTCTGTTTCCAATACGCACTCCGGAGGTGCGAATTGAAACGCCAACACACCTGTTTATTGAAGTTCTCCTGTAGTTCTCTTTGCTCTTAAAATAATGATCAATATATTTGCATTATTCTGATATTTCTTTCAAACCCTTGTAAACTTCTGAAATTCTTCTCCAATGAAGCTCAGATGTGACCTCCATGTGAAGCCACCAATTAACTACAACCCTTGGGTGATCTTTCTCACCTATAGGAAGGACAATCGAAGAGAGGCTACGTTCTCCAAGATTGAAATTACAGCAAAACCCTAGGTTTCACCTCCAAAGCCAAAGCACAAAGCCAGGTTGAGAGAAAATGATCAATCATAATGAAATGAATTCCAAAAATGCCCTTTTATAATATTCCATTTGCATTTGACTTCGTCTCATTTAATTTTCTTTAATTTCATTTTTTTTCCCTCCTTTTTGGTGCACAACTTATAATATAAAGTATACTTTATTATCCACTTATATCTCCCCTTTATTTAACACTTATTATAAAGTATACTTTTAAGAGCATTTAAATCCCCCTTTTAAATAAAGTCCGCTTAATTCATTAATGATATGCACTCAATAATTAATTATTATTAAAGTATAACTTTAATAATAATTATAATATTATAACTCCATCATTAATCATCGTAAATCAATTCTGACTTCACCAGGAGGTAGCCCACTGCATCCACTACTAACCAAGGTGCCTTACTATAAATAGTAAGGTTGGCCTCTATCAACACACTGACTTACTATAAATATTAAGTATATAAAAACAAAGCCAAAACACCCTGAATATCATAACCTCTAAACAAGCTAAGGATCTGGAGATGAAAACACTACCAACTGAGGAGCTAGATAACTCCAACACTAGGCCCTCTAAACACCATTATTAGCCTACGAGGACCCGATGATAGGCTTAACCACCAACTCTGATGCTCGCTCAAAAAGGGGACATTACAAATTGCCCCTTTTGTCTCCATGGATGTTGATATCAGCACCCCATAGCCCTTAGAATTATCAATCGATTTGTTAAGGGTTTAAAGTCATACCAAAGATCTGAAAGAAAGGTTTGATCAAAAAATGCAAGGAACTAACCTACCTATACTAATTTGAAATCTTGGATCATTGAAAAATGGGGCAAAAACATAAGAGTAAGGTCTTTTAAAATAATTCTTCTTAGTAGCATGCTTAAATGAAGCCTCCCAACTCAAAATATTATAAGAAAAATCTTGGCTTTTTTTGGAGGGTGTCAAGAGGCGAGTGGGCAAGACTGGTCTTTTTCTATAGGAATGGAAGCTAAATTTTGATCTAGTCTCATGTGCACTAGGCCTAACTCCTTGGATCAAACATTACACTCTTCAAATGGAATTTTGGAAAAGGTGTTATCCAAGATTTGTAATTCTTTAGGGAAATTTGTTAAAACTGACAATAATGTGATGGATGGTGAATTAGGGATCTATGCTTGTATATGTGTTAAGCTAGATTTGTTGAAGCCTCTTCCCCCTCCATCTATCTCAAATCAAAGACTACATTGTGACTTCAATTGATTGAACTATAAATGATTCAACTAGTGCTTGGAGTTGGAAATGCTCCCTACTAACATTTCCCAAAGAATGGAAGGAGCCCAACTAAGGACAGTTGGAATTAACCAATCTATTTCTTCAATTGATAATGCTCCTCTTAGTGACTACTTCAAATACCCCAATAGCTCTTGAAAAATCCCCACTTAATCATTTGTGGCCTCTTGGGGAAAATGCAAAATGATTTGATTTTGTCATCATCTAGGGTGACTATCAAGTATAATCTCAATTTGTCTCCAACCAAAGATTTCTTGGACTATAATGGGGCAACCAAGAAGATTATGACTATAATTAGTTCCCCTAAATTGGATTTGGAAGAAGACCCAAATGTCTCTGCTAATGAACAAAATCTTATTTCAACTGAAATTCTCAAGATCTCCCAATCCAAATTGATCAAAAGCAAAGCCAAGTTGAGGTTCTAAAGGAAAAAAGAATAAAATTTTGGAAAGGAAAAGGCAGAAAAGGAGGTCCAAACAAGTAAACAAAGCACCCTACCCTAAGTAAACAAGTAAATGTTAGGGGCTTAAATACCCCTAAAAAAAGGCAACTATTAAAGTGCCATTTAGATGTTCAAAAATCAGATGCATGCTTTATTCATGAAAAAAAATTATATGGAGGAATAGATTTGGCTAAGAGGTGTAAGTGATGGAAAGGTATCTTTGTTGACATTGTTAGGGCCTTGAGAAGATTGGGCATTTTGTGGTCTCCTTTGACTCAAGTCAAAAGCATGGCAAATGGGCAAAATTCAAAGTTTGGTCAGAAACTTTAGTTACTTTCTTCTTAACATTTACAATCCAATTGGACAAATGCTCAAAAAGTGGCTTTGGGTTCAACTAACCATTTCTTTGTCTCCCATTCAAAATGAACTGGTGGTCTTGGGGGTATATTTAATGCTGTTCTTTTAGCAAAAGATAAGAGAGGGTGTGTGTCCAAAGTCAATTAATCCCAGTTGGACTTTTCAGCCTTTGTCAGCCATTGAAGCTTGTTTGATGTGAAACTCTCATCAAGAGCTTATACTTGGGCTAATAGGCTTCTAGGTTTCAGCCATATAGCTAAGAGGTTGGACCAATTTCTCTTGTCCCTTTATTGGCTAAACAAAAATTGAGCAATCACTAGTCGAATTCTCCATGTTTCAAGCTCTAATCACTTTCTAATTTCCTTGGAAATTCTTGCAGATCCTCAACCAAATAACTATCCCTTCAAATTCAAAATAACATGGTTCAAAGACCCAAATTTTCTAGATCTTTTGAAAAAGTGGTAGTTTGAGGCACCAAAGTTCAAGAGCTCCAAAATGTTCATTTTTTTCTAAAAAGTTGTCCTCTCTCAAAAGTTGTATCAAATTGTAGAACTGAGATCATTTCAAAAACATCTTTGTCAAAAAGGAAAGACTTGAAGCAAGCTTGACAACCCTAAATATCTCCAAGTTGCTAATATAGATCAATCAACTTTCTTATAGGAACACTAATTGTTGGCTGATCTTTCAATAGTCCTAAAAAGGGAGAAAATCTTTGGAAACAATATTCCAAAGAAATTTTTTCAATAGTTTGACCAAGGTGAGAAGGCGTGTCAATCAAAATAAATCGATCCAAGCTTGAGATGGGGTTTTCTAGAAGATGGAGTTGTGATTAAGGTGGAGGCAATTGATTCTTTTGTGGAGTTGTTAGGCCATGGAGATGCCACTCCCTTGGTTTCCTACAATGATTTATTGTATTCCATACCCAAATTGGTTAGTGCAAAGCAAAATAAAGGTCTCATCACACCTTTTTCCAAAGAGGAGATCAAACTAGCACTTTTATGGATGGCTAAGAATAAAGCCCCTAGTTCAAATGGATTCCCATCTACATTTTTTCAAGATCATTGGCCCTTCATTGGTCAAAAATTATGGCTAGCAATGGAGAAATCTAGAAAATATAGGAGATTTCTAAGGGACTAAAATTGCATTCTCATCTATCTGATCCCCAAAACAGACACCTCCTTCCCTTTGTTGATATCTAACCGATTTTTGTTTGCAACACCTTCTATGAGATTGTCTCCAAAGCCATTCCCAATCGCTTGAAACCAATGATCACCTCTCTAATTTCTAAGGAACAAGTTGGCTATGTTCCACCTAGGTCAATTGCAATTAGTACCATCATCTCTCATGAAATTACACATTCGTTTTTTGTCAATAAGTCAAAAGGAATGTTAGTAAAGCTTGATATTAGCAAAGCATATGATGAAGTTAATTGAAGATTTCTTATGAAGATCCTTGAAAATTTTGGCTCTGGTCTAAAATGGAGAGTGGATCTCAAATAGGTGATCCATTGCCCCCTTTCCTTTTCATCTTGATGACAAAGGCTCTAGTGGGATCCATAATCTCAACTAGAGATGAAGGCTTGTTGGTTAGCATTAGGGAAATAACAAATTTGGAGCTTTTCACCCATCAACAATTTGCAAATGGCACATTTTTGTTTGGAGAAGCCAAGCTAGAGGAAGTTGTCACCTTCAAGTGTCTTTTAGACTCCTATTATGTGGCCTCTAATTATCAATAAAGTTAAGTCAAATAAATTATTTCTTAACACTTCTATCCTTTTGCAAAGTGGAATTGCAAATCCCTTGGGTTTCCAAGTGTGCACTCTTCCTAGAAAATACTTAGATCAAAGTGTGTCTATCTTTGCTAGTGTTGGGCAATCCTTTCTTTGGCATCAACTGGCACATTCATTCCAATCATGTCTAAGCTCTTGGAAAGGCAAATGGTTTATCCTTTGTTGACTGCATTCTACTCATCAAACCTATTCTAGCTTCCCTACCTATATATCTGATGTCACCCTTGAGAACCACTTCAAGAATCGTAAGGAATTTGGAAAAGACAATGAGGAGTTTCCTTTGAATCAACATAGAGGATAAAAAGAAACATCCTCTGGTGACATGATACATTATATGTTCACCAAAGGATTTGGAAGGTGCTAGTCTAAAGAAAATCAAGATGGACACAATAGTGCCTTGGGAGCTAAACTAGTATGGAATTTAATGGGTCAATCTCAAGATAAATGGTGCTAACTTCTGCAACTTATACTTGGATTTGGAAGATCCAAGGAGAATTCTTACCATTGCCACCCCCCTCTAGAGGATGTCATGCTTGAAACTTCATGATGCGCTTTAGGCCGATAATAGTGGATCATCTCTCTTGGGAAATGAGGAATGGCTACTTGGCCATTTTTTGGGAGGATTATTGGAATGGATTTTGCCCCTTGAGGAAAGAGAGGATCTTAGAGTAGCAAGAAATTAGAATCACTTCGACCAGTGTTGAGAACCAAAGTCTCTAATTACTTCCTCATTGTCCCAAGCCTTAGTGGGGCCTCTACCATTTGGAGAGATTTTTCTCAGGAAATTTACACATCCCTACAAAAGCAATGATTAAAGAATATTTTGTGCAGTAAATCTGTAAATTTTAGTAATGAGATTTATGTCATTTGTTGGGCAGGCTCCAAGACAAGAAGCTATTTGGTCAAATTAGGTTATTAGGTTATTAATATACAAAATGGAGTTCCTTACTAGCCCATAAAAATTGCTGGTCCAAACTAGATCTCCCCAAAGAAAGATCTTTCACTTGGTCTGCAATCTATGGGAGGATTATTATAGTGTACAAGCTTTGAAAGGTGGGAATCAAAGGCCCTTCAAGATGCCTTCTTCTCATTAATATATATATAGCGAGAGAACTTATCCTATTTTATAAAGCATCCCGAGATGCTTTTAGATAGGCATTTAATTAGGTTTTATAGAATCTCACAAAATAAGATTTTACATTCAAAATATTTAAAGCTGTTCAATCTAATTTTCAATCAATGGCAGAAGAGTTTTCTTAGAATAGCAAATGGAGTGATATTGAATGTGGGCGCCTGATTGTAGCAAGAGGTGTATACAGAGGAGGAAATATAGGTATGAACTGATCTAATGATTATTTTGATGAATTAGTGTAATGTCCCCTTTTCCAGCCCAGGTTACGAAGAGCAAGTAATTTAAATAATTAAATTAAGTTGTCTAAATTTATGTCTTTAGACAACTTGTATTTAATTAATTATGTTTATGAGTTGAATATTTTATTAAATAAATGAATTTACCTGGGGCCAAAATAAAATAAAAATAAAATACTATAAAGTCACTTTTATGAGGGAAAAGAATTAATATTTAAAAAGTGAAAGTTTTATAATTAAAATTCCGTAAAGTTCCTAAGAGGATTATAAAAGAGGGTGAGGGGTCTCATTTGAGCAGATTGGGTATTCAAAAGATTGTTAATTTCTCTTTTGGAGATTTGTGCATGTGGCCAGATTTCTCACTGGATGGACGAAAACCCGAAAGGCAGTGCGATTCCAGCTAGGGATCAATGATGTGCTAAACATTTGGAATTTGGGGACAAAAACCCTTGAATTCCATTGGAGCAATTTCATACAGAAGTTTCCTTTGTGCTAAATGTTGCAAATAAGGGTTTGGAGCGAATCAATTTATTCTTCCCGAGGTTGCCAGGTTTACAAATTTAAACAATAAAAAATTTGCAAGAAAGAATTATATCTATTAGTGTTGTGTGTGCAAGATGAGATGGGACAGAAGTATTGTGCTGTGTGTGTGTGTGTGTTGTTAAAGGAGAAATTGAAGTGAATAAATATAATTTTCTGGGTTTGCACCCAGCCGTACCATTCCCTACACCCAAGCCTGCCATACTTCTTGAAAATTAAAGTAAAATGGTGATTGAAACTATTGAAGGCTTAAAAAGGCACTTCCTTATGCTGGCACAGCATTCTAAAGTCTGCCATACACATCACAAGAGGAATTAAGCAAAGAGTTAAGCTGCCGTACAGTTTTTGGATGCCTAAGGTTGCTGATTGGGATGTTGACTTGGCTGGGAAAGTCTTCCTAAAGGTCAGCATTGAAAGAACTAAATATTTGTAGTCATTTAAGTGCAGAAGAAAAATACTGTTGGGATTTTATAAAAATCACAGTTCATTACAGCAATGAATACATTTGTCCTTGATTAGCTGGAAGGTGTGTCAGTCAGAAAATTATTGTGAATATGAGTCATTTCTAACATCTGAGTCGAGAAATTCAATTGTATGGTGACTATTGGTGTTATTCAGCTGAAACAATAATGATATGAAGTGCTTGACAAAATGTGCTTAAAGATACTCAATGATTGCTAAATGTTTGGGATTATGCTTATCCACTTGTGAGTTAGTTGCAGCTGTTTATGTGCATTTAAATCAGAAATTAAGAATGAACCATTGCATGCCAACCATTTGACAAAATTTCTGTGAACCAAATCTGAAAATTTTTGCAAGTTATTTGAAAAAAATTGGTAGGGGATCTTACAAGAAGAATGTTCTACTTCCTCTCATAATGCTTACCAATCAATAACACCTAGATTTTTTGGAATAAAGCCATACAAAAAAGAACTAAAATCTAAACCAGCTAGTAAGCCTGTAAAAAGTGAAATACAAAAGGCTCTAGATGATTTTGATGCCTACCTAGAAGATTGCTCTTTTGTCCCTGCAGAACCATTTTATAACTAAGAAAGTCCTTTTTGTATTGAATATTTTGATATTCCTAATAAATTCTCTTCTTTTGTAAAAAACCAAGAAATACCAGAAGAGAAAATTGTAGAAAAAATCCTAGATGTTGTTGATCCGACTAAGGTCAACCTTGTTCTATTTGCCTTACCAAATCCCAGTCCAGAAGTTAAACCAGTATACCTAGTTTCCCTTTCAAGTGGAAAATTTTCTCAATATATTTCAGTTCTTATAATTGGAAAGCTCTATGATGCTCAAATTGATACTAATGCATCATTATCTTTCTGCAAACCTCTCATCATCAAGGATTAGGAGCAACTTACAAAAAAATCTATTTATACAGCTGCTGATGTCCAAGGAAATAAATTTGTATGTGATAAATATAAACATTGACAAAAACTTGTAATAGAAGGCCATGATTTTTCATGTGATTTCTTTGCAATGCACCAGATGTCAATAGGCATACTACTAGGAGGAAATTTCATTGACAGATATAGACCATATGGGTGTACAAACAAAAGCATTATGTTTACTCTTAATAAGAGAAAAATCAATACTCCAAGACTTATTAAAGTATTATTGAAATATTTAATGGTCATCTTAGCTTTTAGTTAGTCGGTAGTTTACTTTTAGTTAACTTACTTTGCTTCAGTTAGCTTTTAGTATCTTTCCATTATTTGCTTTAGTTTGCTTTAATTAAGGATTGTTTCTTTTTAGAAACATCGTCTTGTAATTCTTTATATAAGGAGTTTTTCCTCTCCTTTGTAAATAACAAATATTGAATATCAATTATCATTTCAAGACTGATTTATGCAACAGAAAAGTATCCAGCAACAATGAGAATCCAAACTTCAGAACCACTAGCAGAATTAAAAGAAGAGGTTGTCAAGAACATCTGTTCTAAAGACCCACAAAAAGTCTGGGAAAAAGAAATGCTTACAATGGAGATCAAACTGCAACCAGGAAAAACAATCAGACCGGGGAAAAAGATACCTATTGCTTTGCATGACTATTCAGATATGCAGCAAGCAATAAAGGAACTCAAGAAAGGGAAGTTTATTAAACCTTCTCAGTCTCCTTTTTGTTGCTATGCATTCATGGTTAATAAGCATTCAGAACAGAAGAGAGGAAAGAAAAGAATGGTTATAAATTATAAGCCATTAAATACTATTACTCTTCCCTTTCCATATCAAATTCCTGATAAGTCTTATCTATTAGAAAAGGTTGCTAACTCCAAGGTGTTTCTCAATTTGATTGTAAATCAGGATTTTATTGGATAAGGATCAAGGAAGAAGATCAATACAAAACTTCTTTCAACCGTCCATTTGGACATTACAAATGGATTGTGATGCCATTCAGACTAATGAATGCCCCTGCCTATTTTCAAGAATGGATGGATTCTATATTCAGAGGATGTGAATAATTTCTGTGTATATATTGAGATATTATTATTTTTAGCAAAGACTTTGATGACCATAAATGTCATCTTGAAACATTTTATAAGTTAGTTTTTAATTTTGGGATTGTTTTGTCCCTAAATAAGATTCAATGGTGTCAAGACTCTTGTACGTTTTTAGGTATGGTAGTTAATAATGGTGTACTGGAAGTCCAACCACACATCAAAGAAAAGGTTTTAGAATTTAAGACTCCATTTGATAAAAAGACTCTACCAGCCTTCTTGGGAATCTTAAATTATGTAAATAATTTCTATCCTAATGTAGGTTTTGACAGAGAACCACTTCAACAGCTCCTGAAGAAAAAGAAGATCCAATGGTCTCCAAAACACACTGCTGCAATAAATAAGTTACAGAAAAAGATAAGTAATCTCCCAATTCTCTATGTTCCCAATACTAATGAGTTTATATTATATACATATGCTTCTGATGTTGCATGGGGAGGATACTAAGTTATTGTCAAAGAAGGCAAAGAATACATTGCAGAATATGCCAGTGGTGTATTCCCTGATGATGTGAAGAAATAGATTTCTTCAAACAAATAAATCTTTGGTGTCATAAAACGTCTTAAAAAATTCTGTTTAAAACTAATGGCTTTAAGACATTTTATTATCAGAACTGATTGCAACAGGTTCTTAACTTTCAAGGATAAGGATAATGGGAGGAAAGACGAACGAGGTAAATATGTCCAATGGCAAGCATATTTGAATCAATTCAATTATGAAGCATAGCACATTTCAAGAAAAGACAATATAGTTGCAGATTGTAAGAGACCAGGTGTCTCTCAACCCGAACACTGCCTGAGAATACTGTATTTGTTTGTGTTTTCTATTTTTTTTAATTTTTTTGTGGGTTTTTGCCAAATAAGAGAAATTGCGATTTTGCTCTAAAATACTATAAAATTCATAATAAATTCATTGACAATAAATATGCATCAATATTGCTCTCCAGATGAATGCGCATACATTTATTGGCCTCCAGAATTCATACAATAAATTAAATCGAACATAGAAGGGAAAAACAATATTTTATTTGAAGGGAACCTGAATGCTTGCAGCCACCATTAATGAAGTAGCAAAGGTACGGCTGAGAAGATAGAGCCAACTACAGGTCCTCAGATCAACAACAAAACTCCAGAAACCCTAGGCGCTCAAGATGCAATAAGCAGAAGCTGAGAAAGGAAGGCGTATTCTCCTGTGAAGAAAAGTACGGCCTTGCTGGTACAAAAGTACGGCCCCAGCCAGCAGCATTAAATAAATCCGTACCACTCTGAAAGATGTGCCAGAACACTGTGAATGGATCTTTGATAGGTCGCCACAAATAACTGATAAATAATCTCTGTAAATCCTTCCTGAAACGATACAATAAGCACAACTGCAACCTCTTGAATGAAGTCACCCTGTTTGACAATCTTCAACTGATATTTCACAGTCTCAGTATGTCAGATCTTGAAGAGGGAACGTTCCTCAAAACCTGTCGATCTGCAGAAACCCTGGTTTCTCAAACCCCAATGCTCTCAGAGAGAAAAGATAACAAATTCGAATAATTAATCACCCCAGTTCGATTTTCTCTTGAAAGAATGTATAGCTTCTCTCAATAATTCGACTTTTCTCATTAAATCCATTAAATTGCATTTAATAATAAATATTCGCCCTTTTTCAATACTTTGGCTAATATTATTTAAATGGCGTCCTTTTTAATTTAATGAATATTAAACTCATTAAATATTAATTTTTCCCTCTTTCCTTATAAAGTATTAAAAATACTTTATAATTTGCCATTTAAATATTAACTTTAATATTTCATTAAAATGACTTTATATTATAAAGTCAAATTAATTATTCCATCAATTATTATTAAATGCTTCTGATAACCCCCGTTTGCTCAACCAAACATCAAACCAGGTCGATACTGAGCTGACCAGCTAAACCAGGTGCCCTGCCCAAAATAGCAGCTTCCGCCTGCTGACTTACTATAAATAGTAAGTATCTGAAAAAACCTCTCTGAAAGAGTCTGCGAAGGCCCAACCTGAATCAACTGAAGGAGTAATGTTCCCGAACACCAGATAACTGCCTCAAATGATCCTCTACACACATCTGTCAGCCTACGAGGATCAGAATGATAGGCTAACCTCAAATCCAGCTGTGCTGACTAGGAAGGGGACATTACAGTCCGCCCTCCTTGAAATTGCTTGTCCTCAAGCAATCTCAACTCCGGATGCTGTAAAATCTCCTCGGACTCCCATGTAGCATCCTCAACTGGAAAATCTCTCCACTTGATCAGATATTCCCTGATCACCCGCCTCCAAAGGTGTCTCTCTCTCATCTCGAGGATGGCCTCAGGTACTAGTATCAATTTCCCTTCATCATCAAGGGGTGGCAGAACTGGAGAGGGTATCACATGTTGACCCAATGCCTTCTTCAGGCGAGAAACGTGAAACACGTTGTGAACCCTGCTATCTGCTGGTAAGTCCAACTCATATGCAACCTCGCCCACTCGTTTGATGACACGGAATGGACCATAGTAACAGGTTTCAACTTCTCTGCACCACTCTTCCGCAGAGTAGACTGTCGATATGGCTATAACATAAGATACACCATGTCACCCACTGCAAAAGAACGCTCAACCCGCTTCTGATCAGCATACTGCTTCTGCTGATTCTGTGCCCGGTGGATATTGTCTCTGAGAGACCTCAAAATGTCCTGCTGACTCTGCATCATATCTCCTGCACTAGGCACTCTGCTATCACTCAATATCAAATCCAAAAGGTTGGGCGCCTCATACCCGTACAATGCCATGAAGGGCGTCATCTGTATAGTCATGTGGTGAGTAGAGTTGTAACAATACTCACAGAGGTATATCCACCTCACCCAAGCTCTCTGCTGTCCAGCTATGTAATTACGCAGATAACCTTCCACCCACTTATTGACAATTTTCGTCTGCCCATCTGTCTGTGGATGGTAGCTGGTACTCGGTGTCAGTTCGGTCCCATAGAGCCTGAACAACTCCTGCCAAAAGTTGCTCATGAACCGACTGTCTCTATCGCTGACTGTCTGAGGCAACCCATGTAGCCGGAATACCTCTCTGAAGAAGAGCTCTGTCTGCAATGCCGTGAAGGTAGTAGTGATCGGAAAGAAGTGCGCATATTTGGTCAGCTGATCAACAACTACGTAAATGCAATCTTTACCTTGGGCTTTCAAAAACCCGTAAAGTCCATCAATAAACACTCCCACTTCCTGTCAGGTATAGGAAGTGGCTGGAGCAATCCAGCAGGATATGTGTGTTCCTGCTTGTTCTACTGGCAAACAGAACACTCTCGAACATACTGAAGAACATCAGTTTTTAGTCCTTTCCAAGTAAACCGTTCCCGAACCAGCTTATATGTTTTGAAGTACCCGGGATGGCCCGCCATAGGAAGGTCATGGAAAGCTCTCAGAACTGTATCCCTCAATTCTAAATCAAGAATCAGAAAAATCCGCCCTTTGTAAATGATCAAGTCATTCACAACAGTGTACCTACTATCCTGCTCTGTCCCATCAACAATGCTAGAAGCCCATGGGTTCTTAGCATACAAGGCGTCAGCTACAACATTCTGCTTCCCCTTAATGAAGGTGATATCAAAGTCATACGACTGCAGTTTGCTGACCCATTTTTGTTGTCTCTCATTTAGGTCTCGCTGTCCAAGGAAGTGTTTCAGGTTGTTGTGGTCTGTACGCACACTGAACTTGCTGCCTACCAAGTACTGCCTGAATTTAGCCAAAGCATGCATAATGGCTAACATTTCCTTGTCATAAATACTGTAAAACCTCTCAGGACCCCTAAGCTTCCTGCTCTCGAAAGCAATAGGTTGCCTCTCCTGCATCAAAACAGCACCAATGCCCTCACCTCAAGCATCGCAAAACAAATCAAATGACTTCGTAAAGTCAGGTAATGCTAGCACTGGACACGAAGTCATGATCACCTTAAACCTGTCAAAGCACTCCTGAGCCTGTGGTGACCAAGCAAAAGCCCCTTTCTTTGTCAAATCAGTATGGGGTGCGTGACGTGAGAACCCACTAACAAATCTCCTGTAAAAAGCACACAACCCAATGAATCCTCTGAGTTGCGTAAGGTTCTCTGGTATTGGCCACTCAACTATAGCTCGAACCTTCTCAGGGTCCATACTAACTCCCTTGGCACTGATGATGTGCCCCAGATACAACAACTCAGCCATGCCTAGCTCACACTTGGACTCCTTGGCATAAAAGGACTCCTCCGCCAAGATACCCAAAACTGTGTCCAAGTGAGCTAAATGCTCCTCCCATGACCTACTGTACACTAGGATGTCATCGAAGAAGACCAATACAAATCTCTGCAGCTGAGAACTGAAGACCCTATTCATGGTAGCCTGAAAGGTGGCAGGTGCATTGGTTAGACCGAAAGGCATAACCAAGAACTCGAAGTGACCGCAATGGCACCTGAAAGCGGTTTTCTCAATGTCCTGCTCCCTCATCTGAATCTGGTGGTACCCGGATCTCAAGTCAATCTTCATAAAGAAGATAGCACCGTGCAACTCATCAATCAACTCATCGATGCGAGGGATCGGATACCTGTTCTTAATTGTCCTCTTATTGAGCTGGCGGTAATCTATGCACATCCGAAGTGATCCATCCTTCTTCTTCACCAATACAACCGATGAAGCAAAAGGTGACTTGCTAGGTCTAATATGCCCCATAGCCAACAACTCATTGATGGTCTTCTCTATCTCATCCTTGAGCCGTTTCGGATGCCTGTAGGGTGTAATCATGGTGGGCTTTGCGCCCTCCAACTCGATAATATGCTCAGTGCCTCTGTCTGGAGGTCTACCAGGTGGAATGTCGCTAAACACTTTGGAGTGTTTAGTCCTCAGTATCTGAATGTCTGGATGGTACTCAACCTTCTGCTGCTCCTGCTGTGTAGGCAATAACATGCATTTGCAGCCCAATCAACCATATCATGACGAATGAGTCTCTCCATCCGCCTGTACGAAACCATCCTCAGATTACTGTCTCTAATGGCCTTGATGACATGAGGTTTCCCATTTGCCTTGAACTTCATCTCCATATCCCGTAGATTGAGCGTGAACTCACCCAAATCATGAAGCCATGCCATCCCTAACACCACATCAGTATCTCCCATATTAACAACATAGAATTCAATCTTGAACTCATAGTTGTTCAGCCGCATCGGAAGATCAGTTATCTTTCTGTCACATTTAAGGGTGTACCCATCAGCCACCTTGACTCGAATACCCTCAAACTCCTCTGTCTGTATACCACGTTTCTCTACCAACCGTGCATCTATGAAATTATGAGTGGCACCGGTATCAAGTAGAGTGATTACTTTCTGACCTGCTAGGAGCCCACGAAGTCTAAACGATCCATCTCTCTGAAGACTAGTCAAATGTGCCTCCTGTAGCTTCCTTCCTCCTTCGTTTTCACCGTCATTTTCAGACCTCTCATCATCTGAATGCTCAGAATCAGCTTGCTGGTCTGACAGATCAGAATGCTCTTCCCCCTCATAAAACCACTCCATCTGGTTATTTTTCACCTTGGGACGAAGAGGGCATACATGTTTATCATCATAGGGTGCCTTGCACCAAAAACATAATTTTTTCTTTCGTAAATCATTTAGTGTTTCTCTGTCAAATGGTGGTGCATTTTGTCTCCTAGGACTAGGTGGATCCCTCTTCCTGTCAAATGGCTTATTCCTGTCAAATGACCTATTAGGCCTCGTGTAGGGTGTCGAGCCAGAACTGAACTTGCTGCGAGGTGCTGCAAGCTCCATGTTACGTGCCTTCCTCATGGCCTCCTGAAGAGTAGGAGGATCAAATGCCTTGACCCAACCTCTCATAGGCTCCATCAAACCCTCGACGAAGAGAATAACAAGTCTCCGTTCTGAAATGCCTGTCACCATGACTGCAACCCTCTGAAATTCACCGACATAAGCATCCAAACTACCTGTCTGCCTGAGCTGAGCTAGCTCTCTGAAGTAGAGTTCTGGATCCTTCTTGTCGAAACGCTCTATGAGCCTGCTGGTGAACTCCTGGTAAGTAGTGACTGCATGATGGCCAAGTGTGTACATGCCATGATGCCACCAATCATGTGCCAACCCATCAAGATGCAAAGTAGCAAACTTAATGGCCTCGTCCTCCTGCATAGGTCTCAATGATAGATAATTGTCCAACTTCTGGACCCAAGACCTCGCTGAACTCTTATCAGACCCGTCAAAGTATGGCAAGGTGATTTTGCTAACTGCATACTGTAAATCCCTGTTCACCTGTGGCTGTGGCTGCTGGTGCTGAGGAGCTCTGCGATCAAATCTACCTCCCCCTCTAGGTTTATGCACATCCATAAACTCATGAAAAGACAACGCCTGCCTGATCTCAGGTGCTAATGATAGATACTCACCATGAAATCTGGTCACATCCGCCACTGACATGCCATTGTGTGGCTGGAACTCCTGATGATACCCCTGCTGCTCTGCCTCCGGAGTCGAAGGTGGGGTCTCTCTAGATATGAATGTAGGTTGTCCAGGCCTACGCTCATGATAGATCGGTGATGGCTGCTGTGGTGCTGATGCCAAAGGCTGGTCCACGCCTGCAGTCCTGCTCGACTGTCCGATCTGGATATAATGCGGCTTGGGATGGAGTATGCTATCTAATAGTGCCCATCAACTGGGACATCATGTCCATCATATTATCGTGCCTGCGCCTAAACTCATTTTCAGTAATATCGCCTTCTGCATGTGCTTTACCTGAATCCCTATGTGTCTCTGCAGGAATCTCACGATCTGCCATCAGTGTTGTAACACTGTTCTCACTGCTATTGGAACTGGATCTGTGAATACCCAGAACCCCTGATACTGTCTCACCTTCAGGAATCGGTGGACCTGTCCAATCCTCAACTCTGCCTGTTCCTATACCCTTAATATAGGGAATGATCTCTCTATTCATGAAAAAGCATCGAAAAAAGCACACTGTTTTCTGAAAAAGCAACTGAAAAAGCACAGGATGGCAGGAAAACTGTGCTCTGATACCACTGTAAGAGACCAGGTGTCTCTCAACCCGAACACTGCCTGAGAATACTGTATTTGTTTGTGTTTTCTATTTTTTTTTATTTTTTTGTGGGTTTTTGCCAAATAAGAGAAATTGCGATTTTGCTCTAAAATACTATAAAATTCATAATAAATTCATTGACAATAAATATGCATCAATATTGCTCTCCAGATGAATGCGCATACATTTATTGGCCTCCAGAATTCATACAATAAATTAAATCGAACATAGAAGGGAAAAACAATATTTTATTTGAAGGGAACCTGAATGCTTGCAGCCGCCATTAATGAAGTAGCAAAGGTACGGCTGAGAAGATAGAGCCAACTACAGGTCCTCAGATCAACAACAAAACTCCAAAAACCCTAGGCGCTCAAGATGCAATAAGCAGAAGCTGAGAAAGGAAGGCGTATTCTCCTGTGAAGAAAAGTACGGCCTTGCTGGTACAAAAGTACAGCCCCAGCCAGCAGCATTAAATAAATCCGTACCACTCTGAAAGATGTGCCAGAACACTGTGAATGGATCTCTGATAGGTCGCCACAAATAACTGATAAATAATCTCTGTAAATCCTTCCCAAAACGATACAATAAGCACAACTGCAACCTCTGAATGAAGTCACCCTGTTTGACAATCTTCAACTGATATTTCACAGTCTCAGTATGTCAGATCTTGAAGAGGGAACGTTCCTCAAAACCTAGTCGATCTGCAGAAACCCTGGTTTCTCAAACCCCAATGCTCTCAGAGAGAAAAGATAACAAATTCGAATAATTAATCACCCCAATTCGATTTGCTCTTGAAAGAATGTATAGCTTCTCTCAATAATTCGACTTTTCTCATTAAATCCATTAAATTGCATTTAATAATAAATATTCGCCCTTTTTCAATACTTTGGCTAATATTATTTAAATGGCGTCCTTTTTAATTTAATGAATATTAAACTCATTAAATATTAATTTTTCCCTCTTTCCTTATAAAGTATTAAAAATACTTTATAATTTGCCATTTAAATATTAACTTTAATATTTCATTAAAATGACTTTATATTATAAAGTCAAATTAATTATTCCATCAATTATTATTAAATGCTTCTGATAACCCCCGTTTGCTCAACCAAACATCAAACCGGGTCGATACTAAGCTGACCAACTAAACCAGGTGCCCTGCCCAAAATAGCAGCTTCCGCCTGCTGACTTACTATAAATAGTAAGTATCTAAAAAAACCTCTCTGAAAGAGTCTGTGAAGGCCCAACCTAAATCAACTGAAGGAGTAATGTTCCCGAACACCAGATAACTGCCTCAAATGATCCTCTACACACATCTGTCAGCCTACGAGGATCAGAATGATAGGCTAACCTCAAATCCAGCTGTGCTGACTAGGAAGGGGACATTACACAGATCATCTAAGCAGAAACTTTCCTGGAGTTTTTATGATAGCTTCTAGCTCTAGCCAACTAGGCTACCTAGGTTTTGATATGCAAAAAGAATTCAATGTGTTCTTCAGAGGGTTAAATCAGTTGGTTCAAAGAGACATACTAATGCGAGGAGTAGATCAAAAATATTTACAAAGTGCAGCCGTTGATATTGAAAGTTTAGAACATCTTGGTTGTATTACTACTCCTCATTATTACAAAGATGATTATGGGGATTTTACATCCTCAAAATTGAAACTGATAAACAATATTTGCAGCTTATTAATGTTATCAAATGCCCTTATTTCAATTGGGTAATAACTTGTACTGTAAGACCTTTTGACCAAATCAGAGAATTCTTCTACTATGCTGGACCACAACACATCAATCCTGACTATTCTTTCACACAAGACATGGTTACTACTATTATTATTAACAAAAGGATAAAAAGGGGGTCCTATTTCATTCCACGGTTAGTTTATGACAAATATCAAGCAGATTGGAACATTCATCATAGATTCCACATCCACACCAAGTGGAAGCCATTAACTTGGGATGATGTGTATAATAGTATTGATCCTGAATCACAGGTCCCATCTCCTGATACCAGTTTTGGCAAGATTTATGATGGTTACAACACTTATCATCCGACATAAAAAAAATCGTACAAGGATAGTCACTGTCAGCCATATTTTGGTACAATAAACCTCCTATATTTTGCAACCAGTTCACCCAGTTATGTCAATATGATTCTATTTTACCTACTTTCTAGGTTATTTTTGGTTCTTGGAAAGTGTAGTGAGCATCAATTGCATTAGAGTCTTGAGGTCTATAGAGTCTACAAATATTTGAGTATGAAACAATCATTGATGGAATCTAACGAGGTAAAACAACAATTATGATCTTTATTAGACCACAGTGTAATCCGTCCTAGCATTTCTCCTTCTTATTCTCCTATTGTTAAAGTGCCTAAAATGGATGATTTATGGAAGATGTTCATTGATTATAAGGCCTTGAATTTTGATTATAAAACAGATGTAAAAGTTCAATATCTTAAAAAATTATATATTAAAAGTTTGCCATCCTTGTTTCTTAAATCCAGGAAAACTGTTTGCCATTCTGGAAATGCATCCCACTGTCCCTTCCACCATCCCCCAACAGCTCCATACAAAATGTCATCTAAAATAGCTATATAATCAATTCCAAGTGTTACAAAACCGACAAGCCTACCCACTTAAAGACAGGACTTTTGAAATTTCTTTTCTTTTTTTAATAAATAGAACTTTTCAAAATTAAGGAGTTGTAACATACAAAAATCCTTTCCAAGTGCATGCTTTTAGGGGCAGATTAGAACCACCAAGCATTGGTGGCATTCAAGCTTAAGGCTAATGAAATCAAAAATACATATCTGTGAATATAAAGGAGAGATACATTCAGTTTCAAACTCGCATAGTGGAGGCATGATCAACAACTAAGGCAGATTCAAAATGAAGTAAAGAGGATCCAAAACTCATCGGCTGTTGTTCCTGATAATGTCGCAGTGTCTTTTCTTGGGGTTTGATCCAGCAGACATTCGACCCAACCAGGTTGCCTTTTCCATGGCTGACATGATATAATTTCCACTGATCTGCAAAGCAGCAATGTGACTGAGAGGGATAGTCGAAAGATTCATCATTCTTTTAACACTGAGCTGTTGGAATTGCTGATTGAGGAGGTTTTGTATGCATTCTTGTCCTATCAGTTCAAGGATCCTCTTGATTGCCTCCGTTCCATTCAAGACACTCTAATAGCAATGACAAAGATTAGCCAATCCCTCTTTTTGCTTGTTTATGCAATTGATAATTCCTCTCTGGTTCTCTTTGATGCCTTGCAGATTTTACATCAGCAAGTTAGTGTTTTCCTGAATGGACCCTTCTCGCTTGTTTTGACGGTCCATGACTCTCATAAGGCCACTTAGAGTGTCAATGATAGTATTGATGAACACTAACTGAATGGTGGTTTAGAATGGATTGGTATTTGGCCTGGAAATCATCATTGGCTTTAGCAGATTGCTCTTTGCTGTAAGTGCATGAAGTGAAATTATTACTGAGCCACCAAGCTGTAGTTGCGCAGCAGGTTGTAATTGGCTGACAATGAAAATGGGTGGTGGAATTCTCCAATCTAGAGAGTTGGGTAAAGCAATAGAAGCTCTTGGAGATGAGATAGAGGGAGGGTAACAAACAAAATGAGATCTAAAGTCAGCAGTGCAAGGAATTCCAATATTTCTAACAAAATATCATTTTGACAATCACCTCAACAAGTACAACTAATCCACTTGAAGGATATCTAAATGAACTTCACTAAGATGTGAGAATGGACAAAGAAAAGAAGGTATATCTTGAAAATAAGATGCAGATTTCAAAATGAACAAATAGCATTCAGTTCACTTCAAAAGACTTTAAAAGACCTTGAAAGCATGGCATAAGTGTAACGTTCAGATTGACTGAAACTGTTTAAGGGCAATTTTCTACCTTGTCATATATCTTCCACAAGATTGTATTCATAATTACCTACTGTTCAAAGAAAACCCTCTCGAAAAAAAAAATTAATATGCCGAATCATTGCTGACCCCTTGGAAGTTACCTGGTAAGGTAAACCAAAAGCTAACCATTCAGAAATATCATTTATGGATATTACAAATCAAAGGAACTATTTCAATACCTATTTATCAAGAAAAAAATAGAAAGGCATCATACAGGAAATGTTAAAAACCTCTTATTAAGAACTGGCATGGATCACATATTGTACTGAGAAACAGAAAAAATAGTACTGTCAAATGTAAAACAACAAACATATTTAACAGAATGAAATAATAAAAAGGATAAGAAATGCACCAATTTTCTGAAAAACACTTTTAAGCTTTTTAAAGCTCTCATCAATTTTGTTGAACTTCATAATGACACTGTTGAATGATTTCACACTGCATTCTCTAGAGCCTTTTCGATTCTTCATAACCTCAACCATCTTAATTTCTATTTTTGAGGGTTTGCTCAGTTGCCTGAATATACCAAATCCATGACCAATTTTGCTTTTAACGATCCCCATTTAACGTACACGAAAAACTCCCACAAGGATATCAGCACACGACCTGATTCATAAGAGATACATTATTTCCACAAGTACAAAGTAAAATCTTGGAATAGGCCACTACAAGCATTCTTTGAAGTGAAGATAGAAAGGATAGTAAACGAAAAAATCTGACAGCTTAAACAAGCATTAAGCATATTTGTATTAGAAAAAATTTATATTCCTTCCTCTGCCAGACATAAATTATCATGGATAGGTCCATCTGCAAGAAATGTTAAGAAGGGATATGGAAAGATGCATTTGACACAGTGAACAATGCAACATAAGCCCTTTTGTTCTGCATAAATTTCCCTAACTTTATTTCATTTTTATAATGATCCATATATAAATACACACATCTGGCAAAGTGTTTAGTTTTTAGTAAATTAAAGCTACGATGGTGCCTTGGGATGTCATGTTATATTCCCATCAAATCAGTCTCCATGTGTATATCAAAGAGAGGATGGCTGATCATGCATTCTAGAGAGGTTATGAGCAAATGGATAAACCAAAATGATAAAGGAGATAACTAAACCCGACAAAGTTTCCAAAAGCTACAAAGTTATTAAGTTTTCAGCACTGAGATCAAAATTGCTCGAAGGTGCAATTCATTTAATTGATATACCAAGCTGAGTATAATATATTGAAAACTTTGGTAACTCGTTACTTAACCATATAAACAGCAAATATCCATACATCAAGGATGTAAATCACACCTAAAGAGGATTAGAAATTAACTTGTTCGAAACATCCAGCCCCAATATCATTCTTGAAAAGGATAACCTGCTTACTACCTTTGAAAGTAATTTAGCAATTGTAATTTATTTACAAAAATGGATAGATCTGCTAAATAGTTTATTGAGAAGCTTGAAACTTTTTCATTATGCTATAGAAATGAACTATTAATCTGTTCAAAGTGTTCTGGGTTCTTGGGTACAAAAAAGTCTAATTTCTTATGAAAACATGCCTTTGATGACTATATTAAGTTTGCCAAATATTTTTCCATATTTTCAAATGCAACTATGCAACACTGTTTTGAAGCAAATGAGGCTTCTTAATCCTGAAGCCAAATCCTATGTATTATGGACCATATATAGTCCAGTGTGCTGAGAGTAACTCTGTAGTTGATTTTTCATGATCTCATCTAAAGCAACTCAATTTCAATACATACTTACTGCTTGAATTTTAATTTCACGATTGCACTTTGCAGCTATCAACTTGAATATTAAATCAATTGTCAATACAAAGGTCCAAGCTATCATCATTTGAAGACCCAAGAGGAAGAAAGAGGGAGAGAAAATGTAATGCTTCTTTTAAAGGAGCAAAGTAGAGAACCATCCTGATTTTTGTTTCAAGAGTAGATTAACCAGAATAGAAATATTCTGATCAGTCACTTTGGGCTCGAGTTGGAACCCACTAAATATTATTCTGAAATATCTTTATTGTCATGGTATGCCTGATAAAACAGTGAACTCAAACGTGTTCAACAATACCCTATATTTCTGTATTCTAACTCTTTCCAATCTTCTTACAATGTGCTCAAAAGGGCTTATCTGTTGATTCATGGGAAGGCCTTTACAAGACCCAGAACACTAAAGGTGTGGTGAAAAGAAAACCAGGAGCCAACAGGAATGGTAGAACTCCTAATTGCCAAAGATTGAATCATGGAGATGTCCTCATACAAGGCAATGTTTAATCAAATCTTCTAAGACCTTAGTTAATGAATAAGGCAGCCCTACTTGCAAAGCACTGATCTCCTGCATTCAACTTAAATGATCATCTCTCAAGTACAGTAATTTTCTGGGTTATACATCCTCTACTTCTAAGTGAATACTGACAAGAATAAAACACTTCGAAAAAAAGAATCCATAGGAGAATATATAACATCTTCAAAGATCACTCTGTATCCAGGAATATTGAAATATGCCTGGATCTATGTCACTATAGATATGGAGAAACCCCTTCACAACAAAAATGTATTTAAAGTGGGAGATATCAAATGAGATCAGCCCATTGACTATGAAAATATCCCATTTAGATGTACAATATGTCACAAGCATGGACATCTGAGAATGGTATAACAAAAACAACAGGAAGCCAAGTTCAATCTGCAAAGACAAGACAAAACAAGGAAACAATTAAGGGTGCAGATAAATCATCCCAGGAAAACCACCTATAGAAATTAAAACATCAGGATCAGCAACCACATCAGCAATAAAATCAACAAGAAATAGATACTTCAATAGAGGACAAACATATGCCTGGAAAAATAAAGATCTACCCTCTCAAACAACCCAAATAAAAACATCTGACCTCTTTGAAATACTTAATGACACTGGGAAAGAAGATGTGGACAATATTGATAGTGACAACAAAAACATGGAGAATTCCAAACTCATAGTCAGCTTTACAACACCATGCCTCAAACTACAGACAAAAGCAAGGCCCCTAAAACATGCAACCCAGAGGAGAATAGAAAAAAGAATAGCAGGTGATTAAGGAACCCCAAATGTGGGGGAAAAAGGAACTAGGCACTAGAAAAAACAAAAGCCAACAATAATAGGGTATACAGATCCTAACACAATGAAAGTGACAACATAATAAATGGAATGTTGCAGATGTATGGAGTGTTTGCTACCTGTGAGAGAGAATTGTCGGGGAATTTCAGGAAGTGCGATGCCCTTTCTTTAGTGCTTAAAGCAATCCAAACCTATGAGAGGTTGTAGGGTGAGGTGCCCTTGGTGCCCAACAATTGGAGTGTTGATCTGCACCTGCAATAGGCTGTTGATCTAAGTTATTCCTGGCTGATATGTTTGTTTTGAGCCTATGTTACACCAAGTTTCTAGGATGAGAACAGCAGAGGATGAATGTGTGTATATTTGGTGCAGATTTTTTGGTAGCCCTTTTCTAGGAGACAGCAAGGGACAGCTACTAAAAAAATAGGGAAAATTTAAAAATATAATGAAATCTCAAATGTTCATATGAGAACATTGATAAGGCATTCATCATATACATTTTAGAACCTTAATACATAAAATTAGACATGAATTGAGATTTCATACAAGTGTCAACAAACAAATTGACAAACTTTAATTGCTTTCATTGTCAATCTACATATATATTATTAAAAAGTTACAACAAAATGCCCAAAGGCTGCAAGTTTTAACTACAAAATAACAAAAACATAGAAAATATGCCACTAACCCTAATCAACATCTACTAACACTCCATCAAAATCAAATTCTAAGTTTGAGTTACTACTACTATGAGGGGCTGCCTCATCCAATGGAACTCCAACCAATCCCTCCTATGCCTCCTCATCAACTTATGTGACATCTTCAAGATTAACATCCCAACATGTGGTTGGATTTTGATGATACTTAGGAATCTATCAATCTTGAAGCCACAACGCACTATGCACAACCACCAACTTCTCTACTCACTGAGAGGTATGCCTATTCCTTTTGACTAACTAATTGAAATTATGTGTGGACCAATTACTCTCTACAGCAAAGGAATTAACAACCTATGAAAAGAGGTGAGTGGCAAGTATCCTCAACTCTAGTGCATCCTCGTCATGCCACATCCATCATCCAATGCAATCAGTTTGAGCTAATGTAGCTCTATTGTCTTCACCTTTACTTTATTGAATGTTGGACCCCAAAAATTGGCAAAGGCTAACCACTTTGTGCAAAGTAAAGTAGGCTCCTTATTAGCATTTTTTTTCTAAGGGCCTTTATGAGCCCTTATTTCACTTCATCATGAGATGGAGGCACCCTCTCAAGCCTAGCTACATACCATTTGGGGTTTGGAACATATGCTACATATGAAACGGGGTGTTTGTAGTGTTCCAACTTATATGCTCTTCATAAAATCCCAAAGTAGGATCCATGCTATAAATGGCTTGCTTCATCTACCCAAGCATTCTATCAAATGTCACATAAATCTCCCAATGCTAGGAGAGTCTATATTAACATATCTTATGACCCACATAACAGGTGAGATGAAAGAGCAAACATATTTGCAAACGAGTTACAAAAAATAAAATTTCAAAAAAGATTAAGACTCAAATAACAAAGAGTCAAAGAGTGAATGCTATTACAAAGACTGAAAATAATTTACAAGTTAGAAACATTAACAAATTAACTATTTAATAATTTAATAATATAATCAACAATTTCTTACCTCACTATAGACCACCAATCATTATCAAAGATCTTTTGTTTCACTCTTTCCTTCAGCCATGCATACCTCTAGCCCTCTACCCCACTCTAGATTAATTATCATTAACAATGCACACTCCTACACCTCAACCATCCTCTCTAACAAAATGAAGTCGCTAGCATGCCTAGCATTCAAGGGCTTAAGGAATTCCTTCCTCAAAATAGTCCTAAACAAAGAAAGTGAGGTGTGATGATTGCAAATAAACATATCTATGTCTCTAACTTCTACCACCATTGCCTTCACCCAATTTATCTTTCCAATATCTTTCAATGTGTTTTCAACACATGAACACAACATGGCATCCTTCAAAATCTGAAAATGTTTGTTTGCATCCTCCATTTTCCCTAAACAATCAATAGCCCTAAGAAACTAAGAGCCAAGTGAACATTTGATAGTGATACAAATGAGTGGCCAATGTCTAACATCGATCCACCCATCCATGATGATCAAGCAACCATTTTTTATTCAAGTTTGTTACATTTCCTCCATCATTACACTCACCTTAGAATACTCTCTATCAAGAACAATGGTGCATATGTTCTCCAAGGGGCTAATGAGGGACCAACAACAGTTGCATC
>VDFB02265004.1:0-139406 GCA_007258455.2 Sequoia sempervirens
TTCTCCAATGCAAGTTGAAAACTGGAACCCTTGGCTCTGTTCTCAGAAGAAAGACTCAGCAAAAATTCGACTTCAATCATAATGAGATCCAATCCCAATGAAAACCCTTATATCTCCTCAAAAGTTTGACTTTTCTCAATTAGGTTTCATTTAAATAAATTCGAACTTTTCTTTTTAATATTTCAATAGTTTTCAATCTCATTTTTAATTATAAATTATAATTAAAAATGGCCCCTTCAATGATGGTCGACCCCTTGAGATAAAACACTTAAGTTATAATATTAAAATATTATAGCTTTATAATATAAGCTCCGACAATTAATATTTTAATTAATCAATTAAAATATTAATATCTCCCTCAAAATATGTCTGATTCACAAACCGTCTGAAGTTGGCGAAGAAGTGAGTGATTCTGCACATGAACAAACCATATTGCTAAAAATAGTAGGGGTGCCTCGCTGAGTGCCAAATACTGCTAAAAATAGCAACTCAGGCAAATGGTGTCCGAATGAGCCCGAACGAAAGCCAACTGGTAAAATTTTGACAACCGAAGCCGAGCCAAGCTCCATCAAGACCCTCTATCCATCCTATCAGCCTACGAGGGTCGCATAATAGGCTAATCATAAGCTCTAAGAGATGTCAACTGGAAGGGGACATGACAACCACATAGGCAACTCATTTCTAAAGCACAAATTAATTGTTTCCTTCAGCAAACACCATAGGGCAATGTACCTTTAATCAATTTTGCTTGTTTTATTCTCAGATAAGATTCACATTGGTGAATCAAGTACAAGATATTTATGCTAATTACATCAGCGATATCAAGGTCTTCACTGTGAAATCAAACCAGTGAGATATGGTCCCTACACCATGCCTCGCTGCAAGTCTGAACAAGGTTTTCCTAGATCTATCATACTTGAGCATGCATCTGGGGAATCAACAGATTTACCTTTAAGTTGTACCCAGTGTCTCTGCTTGAGCCCTCACATTCCAACGCCATAAGATTTAGATCTTATGCATTTCAGTCCAACAGAGAAGGATCAACATATTGAAACCACCACTACATGCACTTGTCGTGGCAGTGATCAATTGTTTTGAGTAGTGGAGGGGGCAACCTACAGAGCAAGCTAACTAATGTACTCTTCACCAGATCCAAGCCTCTTTTCAATGCTCTGCATCTCTTAGAAATGACAAAAGCACAATTATTTTCTTGATTTGATATAAGGATTGTTTCTAATTGGTTGTCATAACCATTAAAGTCAAATGTCTAAATCCACAAGAAATTTCCTAATAAAAATTAAAATATATTTTAAAATAAAATTTGAGTAAATCCAAGCAATCAACATTTAGTGAAATTTGAAGTAGTGGTCCTGGTAGACAATACGCATCACAGGAACTTATTAACCTATCCTACGAGGCCTCTAAAACGTTTTGCGATTAAGAAGCACCTTCTATAGTTAAAACTCTTATGTTTATTAGACCCTAATCTTGTGAACAAGGACATGCAAAACAATCAGGAAACAAGAAAATAATCAATCCATTTATGAAGTTTGGTGTAACATGTCTGCTTATTTTTAAGTCTGCTATAATTAAATTATAGGTTCCATATTTCTCTGGTTTACTCTAAATAACAAAATACTATTTGACCTTCCCAGAATTAGGAAACCTTATCCTGTGAAATGTTTTCCAAGTTTGCGTGTGTGTTCTTTATTTTATTTTTCTATACAATACTTTTGGCAACAGCAGAACACATTATCTAATTACTTAGAACATTCATGTCCATGTTACTAAAAATAACCTTTATTAAGGAGAAATACTGATTGCAGAGAAATCAGCACTTTGAAAGGACCCAGAAACACTTTATAATTATATACAGGTTATTAAGAATTTTGTTTGCCTACGGAATGGGATTCAAACTCTACGTACTACTGGCAAACTCGTAATAAACAGAACATAGGATAAAACAGTAAACTGAAGATATCATAGTAAAATGCCAGAAACTTTATTCATTCTCAGGAATATCATGTACAAAGGGTATCACAATGCTTACAGTATAATCATCGGCAACAAAACTCATTCATTATTCATAACTCATGACTATCTCCCGACTATCCCAACCGACTACATATAACGCTCGGCGGTGGTTAGACAACCAACCGACACGACGCTTCATAACAACATTACATTAACATTAATCAGAACATGTTTTGCCGAGAGTACATGACATTACATGACATTATTATTCTTTACTAACTATTGTTTTATTTGACAATTGCCAAGTACAACTGAGGCCGACTACGACCGAGGCCAACTACGGTCGACAACAAGTAAACGACAACAAGTAAAATATCCGACTAACATCATCCCCCCCAAAAAGAAAGTCGTCTTCCAGACGACATACATACAACAAGATAAGATTACTGAGAAGTAGGGGGAAGGGAGTGCGTCCCTGGATGCACAGATGACGTCGGAGTGGTGGAAGAATGCTCTGCTCTCAGACGCCTCAGCTCCTTCGTGCGTGTGCGAAGCTGCCGATCTGCCAGGATCTCCCTCTCCCTCGCCGCCTTCACCATCCGGGCTGCCTCCATCGGTTGGCTCTTTGCCTGCTCTGCTTCGGCCTTCTTGGCCGCCAATTCTACCTCTTTTGCAGCCAACTGGTCCTCCAATGCTCTCATTCTCTGCTGCCATTCTGCCTCTTTCTGTTGTGCCTCCTCCTCCAAGGCTGCCACCCGAGGCTCCAAGATGTCCAATCGGGCTCCCCTGTCACTGGCAAGCTGAGATTGTTCAGTCAAGTTATCCTGAATACTCTTGATGGTCGCAGCAGACTCATCCTTGACCCGCTGAAGAAGTCTATAGGCATCCACTCGGCGAGATACTGCTACCTCGGTGGAAAATCTTTGGCGCTTCATCAGAAGAAAAACATCTCGGAAGGCAAGCTCGATGTAGTATAGACTCTCCAAGACGCCTGCATCCCGTCCTACTAGCCTCGGTGGCCGACCCCGCCAGGCTCTCATCATAGCACGAGTCTCTCCTGCTGGCCACCCCTCGCCAAATATCCGTGCAAACTCCGCCTCACACCCCATCTGCACAAATCCCCGAATGCGGTGAACCTCCTGGCCTACCAGAGGCGATCGGCCAATCCTCAGGTCCCTGGAAACCTGTCCCCCACGGATCATCAATCTGCCCATGTGCTCGAGCTCCTCCATATCCTACATCACCGGAGTACCTCTGCGGGTCCAGCCGGGGTCAGTGGCCGAGCATTTCCGAGCAAGCCCTCTGCCGGGAAGCACCCTCCTGCGTTCTCCTCATCAGCCGAGAAGGTACTTCCACAATGTTCATCTCCTCTTAGGCGGCTCCACGACTCTGGGGTGAGGCTCTGAATAGCCGTCCTGGTGCCTACGCTATACTAGCCTCACGGTGTGCAAGTATCGCCATACGATCTGTAGTCTCCTTTCTGCGGGTGTGAATGATGAAGCCCTCCTCGTCCCCTTGTCCTCAGGGGACTGTTTGCATATAAATTACGGATGCCGCGTCCAGGTGAGCCCTTGATCGATGGCCGATGCATTGCTGCCGGGTGCTCACGGTGGAGTAGATGCTCGCCGATTGGCCTCGGTCATTTCCTCTCCGACTCTGCTTTGCCGAGGTAGCCCACTCTGACCATTGCCGATCGCGGCGGTGGCGTGAAGAACAAATGGGCTGGCGGTATTATTATCTCAGCGGCGGTGGAACTGGCGCGATCACGATGAGTACCCACGATGTGGTGGCCGAAAGGTACCCACCGGAGATGCTCCGAATAGTGGCGGCTACCCGCACTCAACATCGCCCGGCTCCAGGCGGCGGCCCGAGGGAGGGTAAGCGTGGTGGTGTGCACTCTGGCTGGCTGGCGGTGCCGGGAGAGTAAATCCTGCCGGCTGCAATACTGGTATATCAATCTCGCCTGCCTCCTGACCCCCGATGGCAACAGACACCTCCTCATCGGTCGGTGGGCTCGACTCCGATGGCGAGGAACATAAGTCAATAGGCTCCTCTCTGTCAGATGTGTCGCTCTCCTCCGAGGCCTCCTCTGATGTTTCCTCTTCCACCGATGCCTCCTTCTGTTTCCTCTTTTTCCCCGAGGCTGTGCCCTCGCCTGCTTGTTTTACTTCCAGTTCCAACCAGTAGAATACTGTAGGCCATCCCGGGTCCATGTAAGTGAGTGGCCGCACCCGACCCCAATTGCCCTCGGGCACCTGTGTGTGCACGACATCCAAAAAGAGAGCTATGGCGTGCTGAGTCATATAGAAGGCCTTATGCCTCTGCGCTAGAAAATCCCGTATCCACTCTGTGAGTAGCCTCGCCCAGTTGTATACTCGGCCAACCCGAAGTCCGACCATGAAATCCACCTGCCATAAGGCAATGTCTGACGCTCGGCTCACCCCTGTGAGTTGGCACTTCATCAAGTAAAGCAAACATTTCCATTCTGCTGTTGCTAGGTGACTCTTCCGGAGGCCTCGATTGCCAGTATTCCATATGGTACACTGTTCTTCGGCTGACAAGTCGCTTCGGCACACTTGCTTAACCAGCAGTTCTTTGTGTTCCTGCGTCATTTTCTTGGGTTTATTAACCCCTATTCCCGAAGCTGGGACTCCGAACACCCGCTCAAAGTCCTGAGGCCAGAATGAAACTGTCACTTGGCAACCTCTGTAATCAATGACGGACTTGTGCGTATGTCTGCAGTAGTTCTCCACCATCGCCTTCAGCCAAGGCTCGAACTCCCAAGAACTGAAAAAGGGCACGAGCACAGCCTTGTCCACCCGAGCGTGTCGAAGCGCAACCTTCAGAGAGTGGTCGTCGGGAGTGCTTCGCCACCATTGCTTGCACTCGTTGCCGGTCAGGGTCTCCCATGTCATCGTGTCATCGGCCTCCATCTTTTTTCTCTTCGCAGCTGAGGCTACCTTTGGCTGGTACTGCATCGCCTTCTTGCCCTTGTCCATTTTTCTGTCAGTTCGGCGATTCCAGCCAACTTTATAACTCTCGAGACTGCCGAAACTATAGCGCGAGCTGCGGTGAGAGCGCTGAATTACCAAAACTGCCGGCTGACCGATTGGCGCGCGCCAAAAGCGCGGCGCCGGTGAGAACTACAGGCGTGCGAGCGCGAGCTGCCGGTACTGGTGCGAGGCGCGTGCGGTTTGACAATGTCGAATCAGGCGGTTGATGCGTGCAGTTCCTGCAGAGTCTGCGTCTTGCGTCACGGAATTTCTGATGAATTGCGTGCGATACGGGGGCTACATTAGTGCGTGCGTGCGGATCCCCACAGCGTGCGATGCGTGCCAGTTTTCACGAGGAGCGAAGCGATGCCGTCACGGATTTTCTGTGGAAGACTAATGTCGTGCGGATTTCGAGGCAATTGATGTGGAAATGCGGATTTCCCTGTGGTGCTAATGTCGTACGGTTTTCTCTGAGGCAATTGATGCCGTACGGACTTCCCTGGAGTGTTAATGTCGCACGGATTTCTCTGAGGCTAAAATGCCGTACGGTTTCAATTCTGGCACCAATTTCACTCTAGAATAGCCGTACGATGCAAGACTTGACAAATTTTTCGAGGCAAGGGCCGTACGGTTTCTACTGACAACTTCTCAATTTGCAAAGGCCGTACGATTTCCACAGGCAAATAAAATGAATACTGGAAGAGGTGACAATACCGTACGGTTTGGAGGTCTCTTGGATGCCGTACGATGCCAAATTCTGAGCGCCGTACGAGTGGTGAATGTCGTACGTCCTCCACAGGCTTCAACCTCTGGCGTGCTGTCTGGTAAATAGAACCCCGTACGTCCTTGAAATCCTTCAGACGCCGTACGATTTCCCCTTCTGGCGGATTGTGCTGAGTGTGAAATCTTAGCTGCCGTACGGCTTCCTTCTCTGTTCTCTGAAGCCGTACGTTCTCCTTCTCTGTTCTCCGTACGCCTTGCCAACTTATAAACTTGTGCGGATTCGTCCTCCCTTCGTCTTCTCTGTGCTCCTGTCGCCGACTTGTGGCTATTTCAATTGGCCGTACGGTATGAGGTTTCCTATTTATTTTATTTTTTTCCTTACTGTCCTTCACCCTTGGCCGTACGCCTTGCTTCCTCTTCGGGTTTTGGCCTCTCTTTATTATTTTAATATTCTTTCCCCCAATCTTTCGCCTTTTACTCGCCACAGTCAATTTCCCTTTTGGCCGTACGGGTTTTTTAATTCTCCATGCGTTTATTTTAATTGCCTATTATTTAATTATCCCTTCCTTCGTTCCTTTCTTTTCTCTTCTCTTTCTTCATTTTCCTCCTTACTTGTTATTTTTATTTTCTTTCCTATCTATTTTTATTTTCCAACTTCCGTTCATTTTCTCTCTCCTCCCTTCTCTCTTCTTTTCTTTTAATTTTTTTCAACTTCTGTTCATCTTCTCTCTCTTCATCTCTTTTCTTTTTTTCTAATTTTTTAATTTTTTCATACTTTTCATTTTTTAATTCCAACACAATTTTTTCATCTCGTACCTGTTCAGATTTGTGGACGGGTGTATCGTCCAGTGTTGATACTCTTTCTTTGTACTCTTCATTCTCGGCCGAAAATGTTTGGCTGGCCCTTCCCTGTTTCTCTTCTTCCTTGATTTCCCCGATTTGTAGCATGTTACACTCTCGGTGGAATACTTCATAGTCTTCCATCTGCCAATGAAATAAGCCATTCAATGAGCTTGTCTCGTCCTCCGAACAACTCTCGAGTTCAAGTACACCTTCAGTGTTCGGTTCCATAGCTTTCCTTCCTTTGTCCTCATCCGACTCACCTCCATCCGATTCAGATCCAGAGGAAGCCAATTCTTCGCTCACGGCCTGGTTCTTCAAGTCAATGACGTACTTTCACCTGTTGTTCTCGATCGAGAGTGTGTTCCTCTTCCAATTATGATTTGCCTTCGCGGCTATCAGCCATCCTCTCCCCAAGAGTGCATCGTACGCTTTTTTCTCCATTGGGATGACTACAAAATTCAACAGAAACAGTTGCGTGCCGATCGAGACCTTCTGCTCCATTAGTATACCCAACGGTCTGATGCCATGCTGATCTGCTCCCACGAGGTGGAATGTCGGGGGCCAAAGAGTCGGCTTACCCAGACACTTCCAAGTCTCTTCTGGCAGTACGTTTACCCCTGAACCACCATCGACGATAGTATTTGTCAAGATATTCCCTCTGATTTCCATATGCACGACCACTGGCATCTTCCCAATGTTCGCTATGAGCAATACCGGGTCGATTATTTGTTCACCATACGGTGGCGGTTCTGGTATCAATTCTTTCCTTCGTTCCTCCAATCGCAGTTGCTTGCCATCCTCAACGACGTTTGTGATCGCCAGTCCCAACTGCGGCATAGTCTGGAGAAGGTCAGTTACTTTGATCGGTATGGTGGTCTGCAGTACCTGCCGTATGATGTTGGTTTCCGCCTCCGACCGCCGAGAGGTTCCTGGCTTCTCCAAAGGTACTTTGTTTTCCTTCACCATCGCCAGTTCCACTTCGGTTTTTGCTTCCTTCATCCTTTGTTTCTCCATACATGGATCTGGGTAAGTGGCTTTTTTTGCTTGTGCTCTGGTGATCGCCAGTACCTCTTGTTCTTCTACTTCCAGCATATGGATACCCTTTTGCTTCGGGCATTTGTTATCTTCATGATCGCCTGGTCCACACCACTTACACAATCTCCCTCCCGAACCTTGACCGTTCTGGCAGTCCCTGGCGAAGTGGCCCCATTCGTTGCACTTCCTGCATTGGATCATAGGCCTTCCTTTTGCATCGTACTGTATCATGTTTCTCGGACTTCTATTGCTTCGTAACCTCCAGGGGATGCATTGCTATTGTACTGGGGCTTTGGTGGTGTGTTCGGCGGTGTCGACGGTTCTCCCTGTGCGAAGAGTACTTGTGCACTTCTAGCTTTTAAGTTGTATGGGCATTCCTTGACGAATGTCCCATCACTTGGCAGATATTGCAGAATAAGTTCTTGGGACAATTCGCCTTCGTGTGACCTTCCCCATTGCAATCCGTACACCACAGTTCTCTGGCTTCTCTCGTACTCTCCTTGTCGGCCTTCAATTCTTTCATCATTCGCATCATATCCTTCCTGAGTGCTTGTACAGTCTTGGATTCACCGTCGCTGTCGTCCGTACTCTCCTCGTCGTCTGTCTTCTTTTTCCCTCGGGAGGATGTTTTATTTTCACTTTCTATGTCCATTGCCCGATTGTATGCTTCAGCGTACGACGAAGGAGGTACGACTTTCATTTTCTTTCTTAATGGCAAAAGCAAGCCCTCGATGAACCATCTTTTCTTCAACCCGTCAGCCGGCTGTGCCTCCAATTTCCCCAGCAAGTCTTTGAGTCTTCGGTTATAGGTCCGCACACTCTCGTGCTTTCCTTGCTTGGTATTGTATATCTCCGCAACGATCTCGCTATCATCTCGAAGAAGTTTGAACTCCTCCTGAAAAGCTTTTTTCAATAAACTCCATGTAGCTCTTTGTGCTTGGTCCAATTCCGAGTACCAATCAATGGCACTCTCTCTGAGTGTTGCTGGAAATGCCCTTAGCCACTGGTCGGGATCATCCTGCCCGCTGGCTATCCAGATTGTCTCACATGTCTTGCAATGCCGTACGGGATCCTCAGAGCCATTCCCCAGGAATTTCGGCAACTTTTGCCGATCCGGTGAGCCATCTTTACCGGTTGACCTCCTTGTTGACCTCCTTGTGTTTTGGACCCGATTAGACTAGTGGATTCCTCGCTACGTCCCTGTGCGTCACCAGCACTCTCGGCCACGTACGAGTCACTGCCACGTCCTCCGTCAGCGTCCGCAACACCGTGGGTCTCCTCAGGATCCCGCCGATGCTCTCTCTGCCCTGGGGTCTTAAGCTCTGGCCTTCCCCTCTTAACTCTGTGTCGTCGTCCGAGAGTGACAACTCTCGAAATCGTCTGATGCTACTATTCAATTCATCTTCATTGTCATAGAGGTTATATTTTTCTGTATATGGAGTGCTGAAGGGGTCTTCGTCCCTTCCTTCTATCAAACTGTGATGTGTTCGTTCAATAGACGTGTCTATTTTTTTCAAATTTTCATATGTTCTTTTTATGCTCTGATTGATTTCAATTAAGTCCTCATCTAGTTCCTTACCGACTTGCCTTAGTCGTCTTCGCCGATTTTCTTGCTCTTGTAGTCTGAGTGATCGCCGAACTTGCTCTTCCGAAGTCCCGTGCCCGTCAGGTACTCTATTCTTATCTTTGTTCGGCCGTACGGGCATTTAGTTGTTCAAGCGATCATTGCTGGTTGCCGGAAGTGCGGCGCCGACTAGTATCCCGTTCTTCCTCTTCCCGTTTGTTTCGGTCTTCACAGCGTTGCACGATTTGCTGCCTTCGGCGCTCACGGGCTTCCTCCTCTCGCAAGTCTTGCAGAATAATGAAATGGCGGGCCAGCAACCTGGGCATGCGGTTCAGGAGGTGGTTCACCTCGTCGTTCACTTCCAGCCGATCCCAGATAACTTCCTCAGGGATCTCCCGAACGAGGGATTCCCTACATACGTGATCACGGAGCGAGATTTTCCACAAATTTACCAAATCTTCTGTCAATGAGTCTTCTCGTTCCTCATTAGCCTTTATAGGTTCTTCCGCTGGTTGACCCATTACGCTGCCATGGTGGATGATGCCCTAGTCCGTTCAGGCAACAGCGCCAAATGTTTGCCTACGGAATGGGATTCAAACTCTACGTACTACTGGCAAACTCGTAATAAACAGAACATAGGATAAAACAGTAAACTGAAGATATCATAGTAAAATGCCAGAAACTTTATTCATTCTCAGGAATATCATGTACAAAGGGTATCACAATGCTTACAGTATAATCATCGGCAACAAAACTCATTCATTATTCATAACTCATGACTATCTCCCGACTATCCCAACCGACTACATATAACGCTCGGCGGTGGTTAGACAACCAACCGACACGACACTTCATAACAACATTACATTAACATTAATCAGAACATGTTTTGCCGAGAGTACATGACATTACATGACATTATTATTCTTTACTAACTATTGTTTTATTTGACAATTGCCAAGTACAACCGAGGCCAACTATGGTCGACAACAAGTAAACGACAAGAAGTAAAATATCCGACTAACAAATTTGATCATAATTCCCATAAATCATTGTTCTTATGCAAAATGCTGGCCTTAAACAGGCATAATCAAATCCCTTACAAGGATGGGAATTGAATATCTTTTGCATACAACTACAAATGGCAAAGAATAAGGTATATACTGAAATTTTAATGTTGAAAGATTTATTCCTCAATAGCTATCGCTGAACAAAATTCAACCCGTGGATGCTTTAAAACTGAATCAAGTGAATTCTTATCTGTTACTGTAATGAAAAGGACAATGAAGTGACTTTATCCTTGTAAAGCAAGATACATACTTGTTGGATGTGCAGTGAATGTGCAATGACAAGAAGATGGAGGCCAAATAAATTACAGTGGTACAAAGTTCTATGGTCGATTTTATAAAAACTGTTCACTCATAACAACTCTAGGTGCCGGTGCTCCCTCTTTCATTCCAAAGCGCTTCCTTGGATCTTCATTCAAAAGCTTTTCTACAGCCTTCCATACATCATCACTAATGACTTGTCCCTGCAACATCAAGAGTTTACCTCAATTTCTCAATATAGATGCAAGAATAGAAACAAAAGCTCTAATGATTTCATGCTTGAGAGAAAACAATCATACCATTTGTGGCCGTGGAGCACCATATGTTGCATAACCTGTATATCCTGGGTTAAAGGTAACTCTACCAGGCAAAGAGACACCATGGATACCCCAACGCCCCACATGCAAGAGTGCTCCATATTCATCAAGAGACGTGACTGGGGGCTGCAAACCATTTTAAATCAGTTGCATATAATATAGCCTTGTCTTTGCAGAGATGCAATTCCCCTATATAATTATACTTCTTGTTTGTGATTGGTCACAAAATGTTGAAAAAATTAGGGTAAAATTTTAACATGAACCAAATGGCATGCATAAAATTTCTTAGAGAACTATGCATACAGTATGTGTACAAATATGCTAAACTGATTTAGTTATTTTGTTTATAAATTATATCATGCTAGCATAACAAGACTCTTAACTCTCTTACAATTTCCCATGTCCATTACTGTTTTCCTTCTGAAATGTAGATTAGAAAATTTATGATATACCTTGATCTACCATTCTATTGTCATATTGACAGTCCAGGGGACTCTGATACAATTTTGAGCAATTAAGAGTCTCAACAAACTATAGATTATTCCAGCCATTGTTAATCATTTGCATTAATCTAATCTCATTTTACTATTCTGCAACCTATTTTTCAGTTCATATTCATTTTCAAACCCTAGTAAACCCATTTGATAGGACTGTACACAAAGTAATCCAGTGTATTATTGGATAAATTCAAAGGTACCTGTTTACAGCTACACCCACTCTTGTCATTTATCTTTTCCATTGTTCCCTTTAAGATTTATGTTAGGGTCTCTTCAAGAGAGACAGATTTTGATGCAATAATCCAGGGTGTTCAGCACATGTGTGCACACAGACATACTGTATTAATTATCTGCTAATTCAATTACTGCTGCATGACTACTCAATCAAACCTGGAATATAAAAGAGGTGACAAGCACGGCATATGCATATGATGGGAAACTGCTAATCATGTAATCACATTCCCAAAGCAAACACATCATACATATTTACAAGGTGAACCATCTGATGGCAGCATACAACTTATTTGCCTGATAGCTTTGTCAGGGCTTGCATTGTTAAGTTGATTCTACCACACTACCTTACTTGTGGACAAACAAAGCACAAGCAATGCAACCAGCAGAATAGTCTCCACTTTAAGGTTAAATTCCTAATACTCATTAAGTGGCCAAGAAAAATCTCCAAATTTAACTCATATCTAGAGGAAAATGAGCAGAGCCAACTCTACCAAGTCCAAGTTAGGTGACCTGTGTCAAGAATTTAGTCAGTTTGATAATCTATTGCCAAGGTTTGTCCCAGTTCCAAGTTGATTCTTATTCTGTCTTTCCAAGTGGTCCCTGAATGTGTTCATTTTTACCCACCCCTCTTTTCAAAAAGTCAACTAGAGTGTCCAAGGGGTTGAGCTTCATTGGTTAAATCATTGAGTTCTCATTGTGGAGACCAAGTTCAAATCCCAAAAGGGTCCTCTAATATGGAATTCTAAATTGTGACTCTTGGTCTTCCATAGTTGGCTTTTCCTGTGTAGGCAGTTTCTAAATAAGTGGATTTCTAAGTGGTGACTCTTGGTTTTCCATAAGTGGTTTCTAGTGTGGCTGCTCTAAAGGAGCTAATATTGGTCTCATGGCTGTGCTCCCAAGAGCTTGTATCAGTCTTATGCTGATGCTCATAAGAGTAGAATATTTGTAATCAATTAGCAATACATAAAAATAAAAATTTAAAAAAAGAAGAAATAGTCAACTTGGGTATTATTGAGACAAACCAAAAAAATCATCTTTCGAACCCCTGGTCCATTGTTTTTCAATACACTAATTGGCTTCATCATGCTTGTGAATTGGTCTTAGTAGATATCCATGTATCATTTGGCTAACCAGAAGATATAAGGTCGCCATGTTAATATTTATGTGTCAGATTACATTCTGTAACATTTCAGCTGTATGACTTTTTCTTTCAATTGGTATTGTGGTGGAATTTATGCTTCAGCAATGTACGGATCATGATTCAGTTTGACTTTGAACACTATATATTTGGTGATTGCTTCAAGTAATCTTGTTGATTTTTGGATGTCGATTGATTTCAGTTGCATTCCTTGCCGTACTAATTTCTATTCATTTAATTACTCAATCCTGATTATTAAAACCATATCAACTTGAACAAAATTGGCATGCTATATACTGGTCCAAACTTTGAGCAAAGTAATAAAAGGATGCTATGGTGCTATAGAAATTTAATCAAATGTAATACAACTAACATATTTTAAAGGAATTTTATATCCATGTGATTCTGATCTGATGTTGGTAGATATCCATGTTGTCTAATTTGGCTAACGAGAAGATATAAGGTTGCAATGTTAATATTTTATGTGCCATTTTACATTTTGTGACTTTTTAGTTCTTTGACTTTTGCTTTCAATTGGTTCTGTGGAAGAATTTTTGTTTCAGCAATATATGGATCATGTTTGAACAATATATATTTGGCGATTGCTTCAAATGATCTTGTTAATTTTTTGATGTTCATTGATTCCAGTTACATTCCTCAATGTAGTAAACTCTATTCATTTAATTACTCAATCTTGACTATTTTAATTTTTAACCATATCAACTTGAACAAATTGGCATGTTATATATTGGTGAGAACTTTGAGCAAAGTAATAAAAGGATGCTATGGTGCCATAGAAGCTTAAGAGAATGAATACACTTAACATATTTTAAAGGACATTGATGTCCATATAATTTTGATTTCATTTCTGAAAAACTTGGAAGAAAGGGTCTTTTTACAGGTATTTGGGTATTCTAGCATTAAAATGAAATTAATTCCCAAACGGTGAGCATCCTTGTAGCACACTAGGTGCCAATTTTGCATTGATAGCAGTTGTGGAAGAATTGAGTACTTGTACCCTTGTCATTCTTTGCCTTTTAATCCCCATCACTCTCGATATTACATTAAAAGAATCAAGCTTCTTGGGAAAATGATGCCCAGATCTACATATGCAACTTTGAGTTTGTTCCTAATTTATACCTTTAGGTATTATTTGAGCAGGGAATTGAAGTGGGCCTTTCTTCTGTTGCGTTAGCAGTTTTTGCTACAGATTTAGCAGGTTAAAAAGTATTTTATGGGTTTACTGAAGCACAGTTAAATGAAGAATATGGCAGCTTTATAAGATTGCATTTGGGCTGATCAACCATGCTGTATCCATAGAATTTGTTTTCCTTTCTCTGCAGGGCATTTTTCTTTGAAAAATGATGGTTCGCATTCAATATATTGGAATTTTGAAGATTCATTTAGCATATGGATTCTTTTCTAAAGACATGCTATCTCTTCTTGCTCATTAAGATTACACACAAGCAAAGACGAAGGAGCTACTACATAGGGAAGACGAAAAAGACATACTCCATAGCTCTCTTCTCTTCTTCTCTTGTGGATTGATATTTGTTTTCCTTTGAATCTTGAATTGTTGCCTTGGTTATGTACATGTTTAATTTGTCTTGCCTCTAGGTCATTGTTTATGGTTGTGTTTGTGTTAAATTTTTGAACCAGAAATAAGAGCTAACAGAAAGTTAACAACAAGAACAAATACACACAAAAAATTTACCCTCGGAAAACTCTCCTCCTGAGGGAGAAAAACCCAGCCAATAATATCTCTTATATTATTGAATCTCAAAAGAAACTCCTTTACAATGAGGCTGATATGAGAGCCAGAATATAAGCATCAAACTTATGATGCAACACAGATACAGCCAGATGCAAAACTCAGTAAACTCAGCCTTCAACAATCTGCACTTGATGAAGAACTTGCACAGCTCTTCAATAATTCGAACTTCCTATAAATGAACTGAATGCTGAATGAAAGTATATACAATGTGACTCTCTAAACATAGCATGTCGGTTTCATGCATGTCAGTTACCTCTGCATGTCAAACTGCATGACAGTTACAAGAGGACGCACTAGGAGAATCATGTGTCTAATTTTAGGAGGAGTTACAAAAAGATTCCAATGCCTAACAGTTATAGTTTTGCATGCTGACTTTTGAATAAGACAGTTTGAAGGTCGGCTTAGTAGACATGGAAGAATCTTCTGACACAAGAAGATACCTCTTGCCGCTAACAACAACATTAACACTCCCTCTTAGCTAGGGAGGTATCTTTTCAGATATCCATGTCATCAAGGCATATGTCCACAAGTGTCCATCATGTTATCACTCATTGTGATGTTGCCATCTCATCATGACAACCACCATGGCTATTCCAAGAGAATGGAACAAGGGCTTACACCTCAAATTTCTCTTGTAGAGAAAAAATGCAATAACAAGGGTTGATACCTCAAATCTCTCTCGCAGAGAGAAATACATTAACAAGGGTTGATACCTCAAATCTCTCTCGCACAGAAAAATGCATTAACAAGGGCTGATACCTCAAATCTCTCTCACAGAGAGAAATGCATTATCAAGGGCTTACATCTCAAATTTCTCTCGTAGAGAGAAATGCATTAACACATGAAGCAAGAGTCACTGAGGCTAAGACTCTCTCTCAACAAGAGCAACATTCTCCACAATACCAAGCTTATCTCGAAAATAAGAAAACTTTACTCTAGGAAATGGCTCGGTGAGAATGTCAGTTGTCTGCTCATCCGTGCAAATATACTTGAGTTCAACTGCTTTCCTTTGAACCAAATCTCTTAAATAATGATACTTGATCTCCACATGCTTGGTTCTATCATGAAAAACAGGATTAATCGAAAGCTTTACACAGCTTTGGTTATCACAAAGAATCACTGTAGGCTCCAAAGGCTGTCCAAATAATCCTGCAAGCAATTTGCGAAGCCACACAGCTTCTCTTGTAGCCACACAAGCTGCAACATATTCTGCTTCAATTGTACTCTGAGCAACACATGATTGTTTCCTGCTGCACCAGGAAATCATAGTTGAACCTAGGCTGAAACAACATCCTGAAGTGCTCTTCCTGTCAGGCACACAACCTGCCCAATCTGAATCAGAGTACCCCTGCAAGCTCAGTTCTGCACAAGAAGAATATTTTAGACCATATCCCATTGTGCCACGTACATATCTCAATATGTGTTTAGCTGCAACAAGATGAATCTGTCTTGGTTCACACATGAACTAACTTAAAGTGTTAACAGCATAACATATATCAGGCCTAGTATTAACCAAGTACAATAAAGAACCAATTAACTGCCTGTACATAGTAGGATCAACTAAATCTGAAGTGGTTGCAATCTCATGTAACTTTTTCACATTTGCTTCCATAGGAGTCATCATTGATTTACAATCTAACATATCGAACCTCTTCAAGATATCAATAACAAACTTCCCTTGACTCAAAATAATCTCATTTGGTCTTTGCCATACCTCAAGCCCAAGGAAGTAGTGCAACAAACCAAGATCTTTCATTTCAAATTCAGAAGATAACTCCTTCTTACATTTAAAAATGAGGTCATCATCACCAGTGAGGAACAAGTCATCAACATAAAGTACTAAGATTAAGACTTTGTCATCACTTACCTTGAAATATAAATTTGGATTAGCATCATTCTTTAGGAAGCTCAAGCTCAATAAATAGTGACCAATTCTCTCATACCAAGCATGAGGAGCTTGTTTAAGGCCATACAAGGCCTTTTTCAACTTGCACACATGAGACTCCTTATCATGAATCACAAAGCCCTCTGGCTGTTCAATGTATACTTCCTCTTCAATTATCCCATTCAAGAATGTCGTCTTCACATCCATTTGATGAAGTGAGCTACTGGTGCAAAAGTCTCTTCATAGTCTATACCTTCTTTTTGAGAAAACCCTCTAGCTACAAATCTACCTTTATATTTTTCTACACTCCCATCAACTGCATGTTTAATTTTGAACAGCCACTTAGAAGAAACAACAAATTTACCTTTGGGCCTGGGAACAATGTCCCAGACATCATTCTTGATGATGGATTGATACTCTTCAATCATGGCATCCTTCCACACTGAGTTGAAGCCTCTTCAAAACTAGAAGGCTCGGATGCTATAATATGACTCATCAAGGCTACATATCCTGCAAACTTATGAGGTCTTTTACTCTCTCTGAAAGTGCCATGAGGAGCTGCAAATTTTTCAGCCTCTTGCATAGTATGTCTGGCCCACAAAGGTCTCTTCTTATCAGCTGAGGCATTACTTGGACCAGCAGAAGTATCTATAGGATCAACTGGATCAACAGGATCAGTAGAATCTTCTAATTCTGTAATCTCCCTCTGAATCTCAGAAGAGGAGTGTTGTGACCTAATTCACACCTCGCCCCATTGCAAATGGGGACCCTAGTAGTTTGCTTTTTTTGGCTCTTGCTGTTGCGCCTCTCGTTTTGTTTGGTCTCCATTTGGGGTTTTTGGGGTTTAAGTTTTGAATGGTCACCCGAGTCGAGTAAAGAGTTTGAGCCTGGACACTGTGCAAACGTCATCATCATGCTTAGGAGGCCCAGGAGACAAAGATCGACTGTCTTTTCAGTCAATTCTGACACCTACTTTTTAGGGTTTTCACTTTGGCCCCCTATTTTTTAGAACCTACTTTTTTGGCGCTTTTGAGCAATTCTGAGATCCCTATTTTTTAGGGCCTATTTTTAGAAAGTTGCTATTTTTGGAAAATTTCTATTTTTAGAAAGTTTCTCTTTTTGGAAGGGTCCTGAATTTCGAAAATCCAATCAGAAGTTCGAAAAACTTAACAGAACTCTCAGAAAATCGATTTGAAAAATTTCATGAATTCATGGTGAAATTCTGGAAAATGTTAAAAATCTGGAAAAACCAGTTGAAAAATCACAGAAAAATGGTGAAAAATCTGAGAAAATCATGGCAAAATGGCCCAAGTATGACTGAAAATCATGGTGAAGGCATGAAAGAAGACTGAAATCTTAACCAGCGAGCTGAAAGAAGGGCAAAGTCAATGGCTGAAGATGAAGTTTAACCTGCACAAAAGGCAATGGCATGGCAATGTGCCAAGTCCGCCCAGCCTTGGAAGAAATTAATGGCAGGGAGAAGAGGCAACTCCGCCCAGCAATGGCACAAATTGAAGGCAAGTCCAACTTGCCATGGCACAAGCTTTGGCAAACTCCGCCCAACCACTTAGAAGGTAATGGCATGAAAATATGCCAAGTCCGCCTTGGATAAATAAAGGAAATGGCATGAAGGCAAGCCAAGTCCGCCTTGGAATGGCAAGACATGAGACTAAGTCCGCTCCAAGATGGCTTGAAGTTGAAGGAAGTCCGCTCCAAGATGGCACAAAGAGAGGTGAAGTCCGCCCAGCCTTGGACAAGTGAAGATGGCATAAACTTTAGCCAAGTCCGCCCTTGAATGGCATAGGAAACAAGCAAGTCCGCCCTTGAAGAAGATGAAAATGGCATGGAGTAGGGTGAAGTCCGCCCCAAGACTTATGGAAAGTAGCAATGGCATAAAAAGTTGCCAAGTCCGCCCTTGGTCAAAAGCTGAATGGCTAGACAATTGATGAAGTCCACCCTTGAGTGGCAAGACACAAGCCCAAGTCTGCCTTGGACAAAACATAAAGTGGCAAGGAAATTGGTCAAGTCCGCCTTAGCCAAAAGAAGAAGTGGCTAAGGCATAGCGAAGAAAAAATTAAATGGCTTGAGACAAATGAAAATTCGCCTTGAAAGAAAATAGAATGGCTTGAACATGGATGAAGTCCGCTATGCTAAGGAGGAAGAAAATCAAAATGTTGCCTAAGTATGGACTTTGGAAATAAAAATATGCTTGGCCTTGAGGAAATTCACCATACTTGGAAAAGATGAGAAATATTTTTTCTAAGTCCAATATTTAAATTCGCCTGTGACTTAGGATGGCAAGAAAGTAATGGCGAAATAAATTTGGAAAAAGAAGATATGGTGAAATAAATTTGGAAAAAGAAGATTATGGCCAAATAAATTTGAAAAAAGAAGATATGGCGAAATAAATTTGGAAAAAGAAGATTATGGCCAAATAAAATTGGACGATAGAAAGTAATGGCGAAATAAATTTGGAAAAAGAAGATATGGCGAAATAAAATTGGACGATAGAAAATTATGGCAAAGTAAATTGGAAGAGAAAATTCGCCTAAGGCATTGGCAAGAAAAATTTCAAAAAATCAAATTTTCCTTAGAAAAAAATAATTTTCCATAAAAATTAACGGGTTGAAAATGACACATAAAATAATTATTTTAATTCTTTTAATTCTTTATTTTTCAACGCCTCAAAGAGATAAGCTTCAAAAAATCAAAATTGGAAAAATACAAAGAAGAGCTTTACTCAACTGGCGTCGGATTTAGAAACTTTCCCAGAGATTATCATTGAGGATAGAACTTGCCATTCGAAAGTTGAGTGCAATCCAAGTTAAGACTTGATTTAATGGAAATAATTGAAATTTGCCAAATGGGTCGATTTTCTCATCTTTAAAATTGAATTCACTTCTCATTTTTACAATCATTCGATTTTCGAAAGAAAAGTGTGAGAAGAAAGTTGTCTAAGGCACGAAAGTTGAGAGAATTTGCAGCAAAGTGAAGGAAATAAATTCATCCCAGCCAGCATTGCGATCGTCATCATTTCTTTTTGTCCAGAAGGGCCAGGCAGATTTACTTTTCCCACTTCATTTTGGCATAAAAGCTTCGTCATTTATTTTCTTTCCAGCTTGATTCTTCACGAAGTCTGATTTGACAACTAGCTGGAATATATTTCAAAGTGATTTAAATTTTGAATTCTAAATTATTCTCTTTGTTTCTTCCTGCAGATTTATTTCTGAGAAGGTAAAGATGAAGTTTGCCAACAAGGGTGTGCAGCTGCAGTCGAAAATCAAATCCAAATGGGAGCATATCGTGGACACCAATCTTGGCCACATTGATCTCGATGACTTCAGGGAAAGAATGTACGGAAGCGATGGACGTCTGCCTACACCAATTGCGAGAAGAATGATGCGCAATGGAATTGTTCATGCAGCTAGATTTTCGCCAGCAAAAGAGTGTCCAGAACTTATGGTGGAATGTGCATTGCACTATAATGCACGAGAAAGGCAAATAGAAGCTCCTGATGGAAGAGTTCTTGCATACTTGTCTGAGCCAGCCATTCAAGAAACTTTCGGAATTCCAGTTTACAACCGAACATCCTACCGCACTAAAGAGGATGCACTTAAGCTTTACCAGAGCCAGCAAGACCTTTGTGCATCTAACATAAATAGGACTTGGTTGCTGAAGCCCAAACCTACTGCAGGGAAGATGCCGAAGAAATTGGTCAGAACACATTTCAAAGAGGAATATGGCGACATCGTCTTGCTGCTAAACAGAATAGTAGGCAGCCCTCATCGTGCACCTTTCGAAAAATGGATGTATTATTTCGTTGATGAAATAATTACCAGAGTCAAGATGTTTAACTGGTCCAGAATGATCGGTGATAGCCTCCATGAACAATTGGTTAACCTGGAGGAAACCAAGACCTTTCACATGGGCTCGTACGTCATATATTCGCTTGCAAGGTATTACAAGTATTCTGGCCTAGTTTGCAAAGGTGTGGTTGGCAATGGCGAAGGACAGCTCAAGGCCTATGATTGTTATCCACAATTGCAACTAAAGGAGGTCACATTTCACACGAGCACATGACGCCTTCCTTATGTACATCACCCGATTTCTCCAAGGTGGCACGCATCAGAGACTCACCCGTGAGGCCAAGAGTCTGATCAGCTGATATGGATCCTGGTTCATCCAGTTTCCCAAGTTTACTTACATTAGGATTCAGGGATTCTCAGGATGCCCTTATAGGCTACCCATCTATCCGACCAACAAAATGGTTTTGTTGGAAGTTCTAAGGCAACTTGAAGCATATCAGAATATCCAAAGGCCAAAATAGAAGGCAGCTGTCACTTTTCCATTTTTCATCGGCAACATGGAGGAATCATGTCCAACGGCGCAAGCAACGGAGAGTGCTCGACTGGAGATCCAAAAATATCCATTCACATCATACAAGCCGAGGAATAACTTTGATCCTCTCCATCACATTGGAACGGTGGATGGAGAGAAATACAAGCACCGGGTAGACTTGGAAGATTTCTGGGCTAATGCGGCTGATGAGTATGATGTAAGCAAGAGGCTGTGGACAAGATTGCCACAAAGTATGATAAGGGCAACTGAACTTTTCAAGGTACCTGATCAATTGGAAGATGACGGAGTATATTTGCAGCTAGGCTTCGATGAGAATGAGCCACTCCCTCCTGTGAGATGGTCTAAGATGAGATGGGTGACCTGGCAACATTCATGCGGCCTGTTTTCAAATATTCTCAATGGTGGATGGATTGACAGGTAGAAACTCTTAAGGCAAAGAAATGTGCAATTCACATATGAATTGATGGGTGATACAGAGTCCTGTTCTTCAAATGCCGGTGCATCTCGTGGAGATGGGCCAACAAATGTCACCAACTTGGGAAAGAGGAAAGAAATTGGTAAATCTGCAAAACATGACAAGGATAAAATGATAGATGAAGGGCCATCTCGAAAGAAGCACAAGTCCAGACCTCTTCAATCGGCCACTTCCAGGAATATAGATGAAATACTTGCCATGGATAAAGAGTCTTGGGAGAATGTCAGGATCCCTTCTCCAGTTGGAAATGTGGAGACAACGCAAGTGGAAGATGATGCTCAGCCTTCTACAGGCACAGAGATCCTAGAATCAGACAATGACAAAGACATTATGGATGGTGAATTTGAAGAGGGAATGATTTCCGCCCTCAAAGGAATCCAAGAAGACCCGTCCGTGCAAGAGATTCATAATGTGCCAGAAATTCAGGAAGAGCAAGAAGTGCAGGATATTCAAGAGGTCCAAGATCAACAAGAAGACGGATTTGAGCAGTCAACCATCCCGGATTGGCTGAAAGAAAGACTGAAGAGAAAGGCGCCAGTAGAGATTCCTGAAGAAGATGACGCCACAGACTTCTTGGCCAAGCTAGAGCAAGTTGCCACAAGAAAGAAGGCCAAGAAATTCTCTACCATCCAAAGGGATGAGGCTGGTAATCGCACAATGCAAGTTGCAGTACCTACAGCCGATAAGTTCCAAGATGAGATTGCCCCGAATGAATATGCCATCACGACCATTGACATGGGTCCAACAACGAAAGGGCAGGAAGTTGAGGACTTAGACAATTCCATTGCCACCATCAAGTCTAGGCTAGAAAAGGAAGTGGCAAAGAAAAAAGAATATAAAAAAGAGATTGGGCTGTAGGAGTTGATGGAGACTCCTCAACACCCCCAAGATCAGTTGCGACCAAAACCACTTCCACAAGAGACAGAATGGCAAGAAAGCTTGCTTCACAATGCAAGATTGATTGATTGCTTGAATACAAATGTACAAGAGATACCTTGCTTATATGGGCAAGGTTGAGAGATAGGTATGAATATGATGTTGACAAATGTCATGATCTTATGACATGAGACAACCAACAACCTAATCACCTAGGAAATGATGCATCCTAGCTAGATAAGATAAGTTCTACATAAGCCAACTAAGCCTTCTAGAAAGAATCTTTTACCTAAGTAAACTTAACCATGTGAATATGTCCCCTAATTACCTAGTGAATGAATAAGCTAGGTATAAGACAATTATTCACACCAACACCCCCCCTTAAGTGCAACTTAGGGAGAAGATTATTATGCAAACTGTGCAAAGACTATGACTATGGGTCCCGGCTACTGGACCATGTTAGGTACCCATTTACAATGCAAATGATGCAATCTCTCACAAGTGGAGAAAAGGAGAAAACCCTGTGGGACAAAACTCCTCTCCAAAAGAGAGAAAACAAAATAAAACAACATGATGTATGGAGGACTCAATGATACCCCCCAAGGACAACATGCATCATGTATATATAATCAAATACCCCCCCATAAGAAGGAAGTAGAGAGATAAGATATCCCCCCATGATGAAGAAGCTCCAATGCTGATGAAGAATGCCTGAAAACAAAAGATGACCCAATGTCTACAAGCAACACATCGTCCCTTAGGAAAAAAAAATCCATAAGCTGATGAAGAAGCCACTCCATGTCCAACTGAAAGGAGGAAGCATGAATGCTCATGTATGTCTCTGAAAACTGATGAAGATCCTCCAAGCTTGAATGAGCCACAACAGAATCATGGCCAAACTGAACCAAGAAACATGACAAATCAAGAGAAGGAGGAGACTCATGAATGTCAATCTCCAAAGACAAAGATGGGATAACAGTTGTACTAAAACTGTCATCAAAGAGGAGAGAAATCCCCTCAAGTGTGTCCTCCAAATCTGCAGTATGAGACTCTATGAATAAGTTAGAAATCCCTGTCAAATACTCATCCCACAAAGCAAGATCTGAAAAACTATGATCATCCTGCTGAATAGAAGCAACAATGGCTGAAGGAGCAGGAGGTGGAGGAGTAGGAAGCTCAACACTGGTTTCTAGAATACCAAGGTGTAGATGACCAAACTTCTCCTCACTAACATGGTTCACACTCAATGGAGTGTGTGATGCAGTCAAAGGAACATTATCATCTTCTGAAGCAAAATGTGAAAAGGAATATACACGAGATGAGTGATCAGCCATCCCGATAGCAACAATATCCCTAGTCTCCAAGTCCCTTATGTACACCCTATCTGGAGTGAACTCAATTGTTTTACCTTGACCCCCATTAGTAATTTGGTAAATAGAAAGGAGATTAGTGGACAAGGAAGGAACACAAAGTACATCATTGAAGCTCCCTTCCCCCATATCAATAGAACCCTTCCCACTTACCTTCATATATGTATTGTTACCAATCAATATATGAGGTGAATTACAAGGCTCAAAAGAAGAGAACATATCCATAGAAGATGCCATATGATGAGATGCCCCTGAATCAAGAAGCCTTCTATGAGATGCAAGACTTGTGGAAGCCAAGAGTGCTTGTCCTTTCATCTTGTGCAGCCCAGAAGTAGATCCGGTGTCCTGTGACTGAGATGATGATGAGGGAGCTGCCGATTGAGATGCTAAAGAAGAAGTAGCAGACACTGATGAGGGCAGCTTAATGTTATTCTTTTGAAGAAGGTGTGTCAGTTCATCAATCTTCTTATTATAACATCTATGCTCATCATGTCCTAATCTTTTACAATATGCACATTTTGATTTCTTCTTTTTAGATGATTCCTCTTTAGAAGAGGGTGTGGACTCGGGAGTGCTATGTGAAGGAGAATCTTTACCTTGCTCATTAGACTTGGGTGCTTTGTTCTGCTTCTTACCTTTGCCACTTGAATCCTTTGTCTCCTTTGCAACAAGAGCATGAGATCTAGAAGAATTCAATGTGCTCATGTGTACCAACTTTGCTTGTTTCCTTGTGAGTTGAGCTGCAAATTCATCAAGAGAAGGCATTTTGTATGCATTGCCAAGAGCATCCATTGTAGCATAGAAAGTAGAAACAAACACTGAATAATTAGGACCAAGCTTAGCAAGAATAGAAAGTATCAACTATTCATCCTCTTTAGTGACCCCACAATTAGATAACTGCAATCTAAGAGAATTGAGCTTAGAGAAAAAGTCTTGGACATTGTCAAAATCTGAAGGATTAAGACCCATGAGTTCATTCTCCAACTTAAATTTCCTCATCTTAGCTGGCTTACCAAAGAGACTCTCTAAAGTATTCCAAGCTTCATTAGGATGAGTGCAAGATGCAACATGATATCTAAGATCTGGAGAAATGGACAACTTCAAAGTACCAAGAGCTTCATCCCTTCTATCAAGCCATTTTCGTTTCTCTGTTGCTCTTGCAGGTTCTGGATCTTGACCAAATGTGATTCATTGCAACTTTGATTTTAACAATAATAACTCCATTTGAGATTTCCACTCATGATAGTTATATGGAGTTAGAAGTACAACTTTTGTCAAATCCATGATACAATGAGATATTATAAGAGAAGAACAACAATTTTCCCTCACAATACAAGATATCAACCCTTTTGTCCCAACAAGATTTGCACCTTTTTGCAAATTTACAAGAAGGAATCCCAAACTATCAAATCAGCTACAAACTGAAAATATGAAAATTTGGAAACAAATCTGCAAAAAGTGCATGAGTAGATCTGGAGTGCTCTCGAATACCTTACCGATGCCGCAAATTTGGAGAAAATCGAAGATCGAAGCACCAAGATATGAGCTCGAAAGCAAAAAACAATGATCGGGCTTCAACCTGGAAAAAGAGGCACAAAACTGCAAAATCTCTGCAAAATATCTGCACCACTGAAAAATTCAGGTCTTCACCTTTCCGACGATATTTCGTTTGAAAAATTTCGCCTCCATATGCGAAAGTTATGAAAAAATGAAAAAAAGGCCTATAAATAGGCACTTTGGGGGCACATATAAATAATCAGCAGGCTAAATAGGTGTAATATTTCAACACCCGAGGCTTAAATCGGGTCGACCATATGACCACAGTGTCAATAATGTTTAAAAAAACATCCGCCGCTAATACAAGACCAAGATATAATATAGGTCGGCTATTAAAAATACAGTCGGCTATGTTTTGAATAGCAAAACAAAACTTACATATAAAACTTGCTTTTAAAACAATTCCGACCTGCATACCAACCTTGATAGGACAGAGATATGAAGCCGAAAAGTACGAGCTGATTCGATTGGACAAGTACCGAGGAACCACAGACTGTGTATGCTGACGACCAAGATTTGATGCGCCCGGTGTGCCCACTATACAAATAGTACCCGCCGATGGAGCCGACCAAGCACGGACCTGTCCCAGTTAATGAGATCTGACAAAGGACGCTGATGTATGGTCAATATTATGACCTATTAAAGCTGCAGAGGTATATGCCAATATGCCGACCAAAAATATTGACCACAAATATTTGTGAATGCCCCAAACAATATAATAAAGCCCGATTTACATGTACTCTGACGATGCAGACTGGATCGTACCCACCAATGGAATGTGACCGGAGTCTGCCAGAGATAATAAAGCCTGTCGATGTGGAGAGGACGGCCTGGCAATGAAGGATGCCAGTAGTTGGAGGATGGTCGGAAACCCTGCCACCGAAAGCTTGACTGATGCACAGTGGGTTACAAGCGGTGACAGCACGTACGGGCAATGCCGACCACTGTCAATTGGATACCGATGGAATATTCGGCCGATGTGACTGCCGACGGTCAATGCCAATGATGACGCAGGTACAAAGCCTGCGTATAAACAGAATATGCCTTCCCCAAATATATAGCCCGAAAAAACAAATTTTGCCCCAAAATTTAATAATCAAATAGCGTAGAAAATATTTTTTTTGCGAAATTAAGAAAAATCGGACCGCTTGGGAGGCTGTCCCAGCAAAAAAAAATTTGCCTCAAAAACAACTTTACCCAATATAGGCGAATTTACAGTCAAAATTCGTCTGCGAAAGCTTCTGAACTCAACCGTGAGGTTATTGAAACCCCAATCTGCATCCAGCAAAAAACTTCAAGCCAAAATATCACCCTCAGATATGGGAAGGAATCTGCAACACCTGGAGAGCTCTGATACCATGTAGGAGTTGATGGAGACTCCTCAACACCCCCAAGATCAGTTGTGACCAAAACTACTTCCACAAGAAAGAGAATGGCAAGAAAGCTTGCTTCACAATGCAAGATTGATTGATTGCTTGAATACAAATGTACAAGAGATACCTTGCTTATATGGGCAAGGTTGAGAGATAGGTATGAATATGATGTTGACAAATGTCATGATCTTATGACATGAGACAACCAACAACCTAATCACCTAGAAAATGATGCATCCTAGCTAGATAAGATAAGTTCTAGATAAGCCAACTAAGCCTTCTAGAAAAAATCTTTTACCTAAGTAAACTTAACCATGTGAATATGTCCCCTAATTACCTAGTGAATGAATAAGCTAGGTATAAGACAATTATTCACACCAACATGGGCGCCTAAAAGATTATATCCAGCATCTAACCAGGCCACTCAATCAAGGTGACCAACTAGCACCTCCACTTCCAAACTCTTCACTAGAACCAGTCAGTAATTTTGAAAAAGAATTGACTAAAAATTGGATGGATGGAAGGAAAGAAGAGGCGATGGCATTCGCAGAAAAGCTGGCACATGTGTATGAACAAGCTTCCTTTCTACTATCACGAGTTGCAGACTTGGCGGAATCATGGGATGGCCTCGAAGATATTCAGAATAAGATTATCCCATGTATTCAAAGATTATCCCATGTATTCAAGAATTAAAAGGCATCTCGAAGCAAAGGTTGATTGATGACAGGGTTATTGAAGCCGGAGCTGCATATGACTTTATTGGCTGGTACTATGCTCTGATTTCACGAAGAGAAGTCTTAGAAAGGGTAAAGTAGGATAGCGCCAAAGTTGAAAAACGGAAAAAAGGAAATTTAGAGTAAAATTTACAAGATGGCTGCAGATATGCTCGACAAAGACATTGTCCGAAAGAAACACTTGCGGCCAAAAAATTTAAAAGAACAAGTGCAAAGAATTTTCTCCACCGTGTCTAGGCCAATCATGAAAGAAAACTTCACCAGGGTATTCAACTTCATGACCATCAGAAATACTTTCTTGCTGCAGGAACCAGAATGGGCGACCACTTTTGCAGAATGTGTTGGGAGCTTGGACTTGCTGGAATACGTCAATGCACTTCCGGACATTGCCATGGAAGAAGTCGGCCGGATCATGTCTAGGTTCGCCGAACGTGATGCTTTGCAGATGGATAAGGATGCAACTCCAGATGCTTGAAGTTCTCTCCAGTTAAATGGTTGATATTTAGGAAACCCTAATTAGGGTTTAGTCATTTTAATCTTGGCCATTCATTGTAATTCGGGATTGCTATATAAACCCCCCCACTCTCTCTCATTAGAATCATTAGAAGGCATTAGAGGAATTAGAGATTCATTAGAAGTTAGACCGGATTAAAGAGGACTAGATTATAGAGAATAAGAGAGTTTTTATGAGATTGTTGTGAAAACACTATTTTGATAATAAAGTTCATCATGCATGAGGTGCCTTGAATCCTTTGATTGTCAAATGGTTGCATAGTCGCATATTCTCTTTCTCGTCCAGTAAATCTGAATTAGAATTTAAATGTATGGTAAAAGAATGACAGATTGATAACAAAAATTGGTGAAACTTAGCTCATACTTTCTTTGAGTGGATGCTTTTCCTTCAATGTGTAAAGTTAGACTGAGCTTTATCGTGGATGCCTAACTTATGTTTGGATAATTATTGTTCAATTTGATGGTAGTTATTCATGACGTGAAAATCATAAGCACATTCCCAGAAGATTGCACATGCTTTGTGTAGTTGTCGTTTAGCGTGGCGAAGCAGAGTATTGTTTATTTGGTTTCATTCAATCTTTGTCGTCTCTTGATTTCTTAGGAATAGCATAGGATTTCTAAAAACCCTTACTCTTTTTTACCTTTTTTATACAAAGTCACAAAATCCAAAATAACACTGCATTCACGTCTTCGCTTTTCTGAGTAACCCACTAAAGTTAAATCCCAGTTGTGCCCCCAGCAAATCACATCAAACCACAAAGCATATCCGCATTTATCTTAAACATTGGAATTACCATATGATCTTACTCGCAATCTTAGCATATAAGGTAGTTTTTCAAGAGGGGATATAGCGTCTTTGACACTTTATTCTAGAATGTTTGTTGTGTCATAAAACACGTATCAACAGGGAGTCTGGAGCAGCCATCTCCATGTCTTGAGAAGGTTCAGAATCTTCTCTATCAATTTCCATAATAGATTCTTTAGATCTCTTGCAAGCTACATCTTCTTCAAAAGAGACATCTCTGCTAATTTCAATCTACTTTTGACCTGGAATATAAATCATGTATGCTTTTGATAATTCACTATAACCAACAAAGATGCCTTTCTTTCCTGAAGGTTCTAACTTAGACATTTTCTCTTTTGGAACATGAATGTAGACAGGACATCCAAAAATTTTGAGATGACTGATATCTGGTTTAGAACCTAAGAAAGCTTCTTCTAGTGTCATATTGACTAAGATTTGACTAGGACTACAATTTTGAATATATACAGCTGTCCTGCAAGCTTTTGCCCATAAAAATAATTGAAGACTTTGATCATGGATCATAGCCTTCGCTGCTTCAACAATAGTTCTGTTCTTTCTTTCAGCTACACCGTTTTGTTGAGGATTATAAGGGACACAAAACTCCCGCTTAGTCCCAGCTTCAACACAAAAATTTTGAAATATACCAGAGACATATTCACCCCCATTATCAGATCTTAAAACCTTTAACTTCTTTTTAGACAAATTTTCAACAAGAGCTTTAAACTCTTTAAATCTGGATAGCACCTCATCGGATTCTTTAGATTTAAGAAAATAAATCCATGTCTTACGAGAGAAGTCATCAATGAAAGTAACATAATACCAAAAACTGCTAAGAGAAGCAACAGTCATAGGACCACACAAATAAGAATGAATCAACTCTAGGATATCCTTTGCTCTACTTTCACTACCGTGAAAAGTACTTTTAATGCTCTTACCTAGAGCACACCCTCATGATCTTGATTCAGCTTTGGAAGACCAACTACCACCTTCTCCATAGATGACAAGGTTCTGAAATTTAGGTGACCAAATCTTTTATGCCACAGCTCACTTTAACTTAGAGAAACATGAGCTAATGCTAGGATAGGACGAGTTGAAAGTTTGTAAAGAGTGTCATGACGAACACCAATCTCATGAGCTGTATGAATGTTGGTGTTCTTCCATGCAAGAACTATGCCTTCAACAAAAGCAACATGATAACCCTTGTCTTCCAATGCTGAAATAGAAATCAGATTCCTCTTAATACTAGAAACAAAAAGAACATCACTCAAATGAAGAGGAATTCCGGAAACTAACTGAAAAGATGTAGAACCAGCACCCTTCACAGAATAGCAAGCATCACCAATAATAACTTGAAGATGAGAATCTTTTTCTTTCAAATTAGAGAGGTGCTTGTGATAACCAGTAATGTGACGAGAGGCTCCACTATCAATAAGCCATGTATCACAGTCAGTAGGAACATTGCTAGAAAGAGCAGAAATAATTAAGAACCCCTCTGAATTTTCACTTGACTCTCTTTGAGGGGAAGAGTTTTCAACATTTGAAGCAGCCACTTGGTGCTTGGGTCTAGAAAAACAATCTCTAGCAAAGTGACCAAATTTGTCACATCTGAAACACTGAATCCTAGAAAGATTCTTCTTCTTTTCTTTGAAATCAGGGGCAGAATTAGAATTCTTACCTCTGAACCTTTTGAAGTTACCTTTCTTTCCTTCGGAAAAATGAGCAGAAAGTACATGATCATCTTCATGAAGAGTTTTATGAACATTACCTCTTGCCTCTAGTTTGCATTCTTCCTGAATGCAATCAGCTCTCAATCTATCAAACTTAGGAAGTTCATCTCTCCCACTGATTCCTTGAATGAAAGATTCCCAAGAGTGGGGAAGACCATTCATGGCTAACATAACCAAATCTTTATCTGCAAAGGTTTCTCCAATTGCATTGAGCTGATCCTTTAACTCAAAAATATTCATAAAGAAGGAAACAACCGATTCTCCTCTAAACATTTTAACATGAAAAGTTGACGTCTCAAGGCTAAAGCTCTACTAGTGTTGTTGAATTCATACAGATTCTTCAGAGACTGAAACATATCTTTGACTGAATCCAACTTTGAAATAATGGGTACCAGATGATCTTTAACAGAATCAATTAGAATTTTCCTAGCCAAGATTTTCTTCTTTTTCCATTGAGCTTTCTCAGCATCTTCAAAAGGTTTTGCTACATCAGAATTCACATAATCAAGAAGATCATTCTCTTCAAGCGCAATTAGAATTCTAAATTTCCATGAAGAGAAATTAGATGAACCGTCCAATCTGTCTTCCACTTTCAGTCCGTTCACCATCGTAAGGAGCTGAAACAAACAAACTGAAAGAGAGCAAAGAGAAATGTATAACTTAAGGATTCTGCTTCTGTATCGTTTCCTTAGACCCACTTTGATACCATGTTAAATTTTTGAACCAAAAATAAGAGCTAACAGAAAGTTAACAACAAGAACAAATACACACACAAAATTTACCCTAGGAAAACCCTCCTCCAGAGGGAGAAAAACCCAGCCAATAATATCTCTTATATTATTGAATCTCAAAAGAAACTCCTTTACAATGAGGCCGATATGAGAGCCAGAATATAAGTATCAAACTTATGATGCAACACAGATACAGCCAGATGCAAAACTCAGTAAACTCAGCCTTCAACAATCTGCACTTGATGAAGAACTTGCACAGCTCTTGAATAATTCAAACTTCCTATAAATGAACTGAATGCTGAATGAAAGTATATATAATGTGACTCTCTAAACATAGCATGTCGGTTTCATGCATGTCAGTTACCTCTGCATGTCAAACTGCATGACAGTTACAAGAGGACACCCTAGGAGAATCATGCATCTAATTTTAGGAGGAGTTACAAAAAGATTCCAATGCATGACAGTTACAGTTTTGCATGCTGACTTTTGAATAAGACAGTTTGAAGGTCGGCCCAGCAGACATGGAAGAATCTTCTGACACAAGAAGATACCTCCTGCTGCTAACAACAACATTAACAGTTTGAGTATTGCTTTTTCTTCAGACTTCTAATTATTATTTTCCATAAAGAGGATGATGACACTGGCAGTGGCAGTGACTGCAATTCCTATGGACTGTGGGAATTTCCTATTGTTGTGGTGAAGTAAAGGTCAACACAAATGAAAGTAGTAACAAAGATCGATATGCATCCCACAGGAATGCCCTGGTTTCAAAAAACAAAGTGGTGGTGCCAGATGGAGCAGCATTTGAGATTGATGAAGCATCAAGAGAACCCCAACCATCAAGAGTTGAGCAAGGTAACATCCCTGTAGCTTTGGAACTTATCCTAAATGATGCTATGCACAAAACTACTAATAAAGAAGAGTAGAGATTGAAGAATATTGGGGCTTTCTTTGTGTGTTTAAGTAAAGAATCCCTTCTTTCTCATCATGTTTTTGATGATTGGATTGTCTCAATTTGGGGTAAGAAGCAAAGTTGTATGTTGGCATATGTAGAATGTTGCATAAAGGGTTTGTTTTTTCGTGTGTTTTAGAACCAATATTATGAAAAAACAAGTGACCTCCAAAAACCTCTAGAATGTTTGTATATCAAGTTTTAGAGCTCTTCCTTCAGAATTTGTCAATCAACCCAAAGAGGTAGTCTTCTCATCCTCCAAACGGATTGAATTGAGTCATATTCCTCATATCTAGCACCTTAGTTGTTAAAATCCTTGGGGAGATTATACAAACTGAAGATACTAAATCCTCACCACCTCACATGAATCTAAGAGTTCTTATTTCTTTGTACCCCTCACAAAGATGTCTAGACTTTGTTTACTTTGAAGTGGTGACAGCTATCTATTGCAAAATAAACAAATTCAAAACAGCTAAATAGAATTGTGCCAAAACGTTGCAAATTAATACCAATGATTGCTTTATTCATTCAATGTAATGCATATACAAAATCCTTTAGACTAGGAAGCCTTTACAAGATTAGACTGCTTTCCTTGACTATGAGAAGTCTATTTTGTCTCCTAACCAATTCTCCATAACAATTTTAAGACTTGGCACCATATAAGCCATTGGAACTATTGCTTGTTGGTCATTCATTAACTGAAATACGTCTAGTAGTTACTTTGAATGCTTTCCCTTACGTACATAGTACTGTTGATAGGAATTCTTCCCAATTAGTACCTTCAATCTTGCATAATTTTTGAATTACTGCAATGAGTACTTCATTTGTTGCTTCAGCCCGACCATTTTCCCTTGAGTAGTAAAAACTCAAAGAGGGTATGAAAAATCCAAAATTCACTTATCATTAACTAGACTACATGGTTAATGAAATGTCCACCTCCATCATTTGTTATATGTACGGGAATTTGAAATTGGGTGACGATCTTCTCATAAACAAACCTCGTGGTCAATGTCGAATTATCTAGTAAAACCTACGCTTCTTCCCATTTTTTCATATATTATGTGCCTTCTACAATGTACTTGCATCTATGCATATAACCGGTTTTTAGGAGACCTATGAAGCAAATTCCCCATCATTAAAACAACTCTCGTGGTTGAGAGAGTTAGAGTAGCATGAAATTTCCATTGAGGGGTTTCCACTGTTGGAGATTGCTAGTGTTGTCATTGATGTAAACCCCCAGTATGGAGATTGTTGGAGTTGTTGATTGTTGCACTATGTTTCGTTAGTATTGTGGTTTGAGGTCAACCTCTAGTGTGGATATGATGAAGAAGTGTTTGTGGTATTGAGTAGGTGTTGCAAATGTCGTGGATATGTTGAGGAGATGGTTGTGGTGTTGTTGATGCAGCATGTTCACTTGGTTTCCAAGTGCTTTTGAGAAAATTTGAATAAAGGAGTGTGCAAGGTGATAGAGGTGTGTTATGTGTGATGCTCTGCATTTCTTCATGGTTGAAGATATGCTTGTGTGGTTTGGACGTGATGCTCAGATGTGTTCAAAGATACTACATCCAAAATTTCAAGTTCTAGATTGTGCGACGATAGAAGATGTGTTTGACAGAGTGATGCCTGTGAAGAAGGTTGTCTAGGAGAAATGGAATTGCTCCGCATTTCTCTGCGTTGAGGTTTCTTGTCTTGCGGATTTGAGAACATGCTTATATTGCCTGTATCTACCTTTCCCTTGAGTATTTGGTGTTCAATTGTTCCACAAGGTTGGTTAGTCAGTTGTGTTCTATGGCAGCGTGTCTGGTTGCACAGAATGACAGTGTTCTTCAGTTTCAAGCGGTTGTGTCAGTAGTGTTGGAAATTCTGATGGTGTTGGAATATTCTTGGGTATTGTGGCGTGTTGCTATGTGGTCAACATGGTGTTTCTGGACCTAGAGAAGTGTGTATGTAGTCGCTTGGCAGTGTTAGTGCAAGTTTGGCTGACCTAGTGCACTAGCACTATTTGCGGAGGTGCTTAGTGGTTTGTGGAAGCGTGGAATTGTGTGTTGGTGTAGATTTGGGTCCAGGTTAACCCATGGTGTGGTTTGCCTTCACTTTTTTCCATCATTGAAGTGTTTGGTGCAACCTATTTGTTGGTTGCATGTTTGGGTTGCATACGTTTCATCAAGGGCAACCTAACTAGGTTGTTTAAGGTCACAGATGATATATAAGCAAAGTTAATTGTCAGAGATGTGTGTGGCATGTAGATGAGTGTGTGATGATGCGAATGTGATCATGTGTGCTGATCTGAGTGCGAGCTTAAATGCCTAAGGCTACTGGATGCAGTGAGCATAAAGTGTCTACATTTTCAATGTACTTCAAGTTGTTGGAGGTAGTGAGCCAAAGGTTGCGAATGGTACAGAGTTGTTGTGGTGGATCTTCCTATTGCTCTAAGGTAGTGAACCTCCTTGTAACAATCTTCTTCTATTCTTCTTTCTTCCGAACAATGAGTCATTGAGCAGTGAGCCCTTGGTAGCCCTTGGTAGTGAACCATTCTTTTATACTAGGCAGTGAACCTATTGTATTCGATGTTGCTATTCATATTTATGTGAGTTAATCCTCACCATGGTTTTTCCCTAATTAGGGTTTTCCACGTAAATTCGGTGTTCTTTTGTGTATGGTTGTTATTGTGTTGATGTTTCATATGTATACTTTTTGTAGATGCTTATTAAGGATCTGAAGGTTAATAAGAGTTTGAGAATTAATGAGGGTTTAATGATTTTATTGTACAATTGATTCACCTCTGCCCCCCTCTCAGTTGTCCTGTGTGTCTAACAATTGGCATCAGAGTTGTTGTTCCTTGGAAGAAGCTTAACTGCTTGAGGTAGATCCAGATGGCACACAGGAAGGGTTTCAAGGTGCCTATGTTTGATGGAACAAAATATACTTACATGATGCTAGAATGGAATCCTTTTTTTTTTCTCTAGGGTTTGGTGTAAGGAAGTCAGTTGAAAATGGATATACTATGACTAATACTGCTCTAGAAAGTGATGATGAGATCAAGGATTATGAGAATAATGGCAAAGCAAGAAATGCTATCTTGATTGGACTTTTTGATTCTGAACATGGGAAGGTGATAAGCCTCAAAATTGCTAAAGAGATATGGGTAAAGTTGCAGAGCATTTATGAAGGAGATGATAAGGTCAAGCAAGCAAAGATGCAGAATTTCAAAGCCAAATTTGAAACCCTAAGGATGTGAAAACATGAAGATATTTGTAAGAGACTAGGTGTCTCTCAACCCGATCACTGACCAATAATGCTGAAGTTTTGTTTGTTTTTCTGTATTTTGATTTTTTGGTGTTTTTGCAGTAAAAAGAAAAAATGCGATTTTGCTAGAAAATGCTTGAAAAATTATAATAAAATTCCAGAAGACTATTTTGATTGAAATAAGTCTACCAAACTGAAGCCAGATGATTTATTTATCTTCCTGAATAATTTGACTGCGAAATACAAACATTACAATAAAAAGGCAAACTAATATTTAAAGAACCTAGACATTTTGCAACCGCCAGAAGAAAGACAATAAAGGTACGGCCAAATGGATGAAGCCAGTAACAGATCCCCAAATCAACGCCAGAGCTCCAGAATCCCTAGGCACTCAAGATAAAAGAAGTAGAAGCTCACAAAACAAGACGTCTAGCTGAAAATAGATGGTACGGCCTTGCTGTTGTATTAGTACGGCTTGTACTAGCAATGAAGAATTTCGTACTGCCTTGAAGTTCATGCCAAATGCCAAACAAAACACTGCCAATACAAGATTCGCCTTTTGGAAGGAAGATCGATCCAACCCTGAATGAAACCCCACAGTGAAACTCTATAATAACCTTTGAATAAAGTTATTCAATTGAAAATCTTCAACTGGTATTGCACAATCTCAGTATGCCTAATTCTGAAGAGGGGACATTCTTCAAAACCTGATAATCTGCAAAAACCCTGGTTTCTCAAACCCTAATGCTCTCAGAGAGAAATAAAGACAAATTAGAATAATCAACATATGAGTTTGATTTGCCTTCAGCTGAATATATAAGTTCTCTCAAGAATTCGACCCTTTCTCAAAAATCAATTAAAATGCATTTAATAATATTAATTCGCCTCTTTTTGACTTAGGCAATAATATTAAAATAATGGCGTCCCCTTTTAATGAATAAATAATTATTCATTATAATAATAATTCTCCTTTATTATAAAGTATTAAATACTTTATAATATGCCATTAATCATTAATATTTTAATATATCATTAAAGTGACTTTATAACATAAAGTCAAAATAATAATTATTTAATAATCATTAAATGCTCCATTATTCTCCATCTCTGCTAAAAATAGCAACTCTTGCCTGCCTGACTTACTATAAATAGTAAGTGCCTCTAAATCATGATGAAAATGCCTGCAAAGGCCCCAAACCTGAATCAACTGTTGGAGTGATGTTCCCAACGCTAGATAACTGCCTCAAATGATCCTCTAACCACTTCTGCCAGCCTACGAGGATCTGAATGATAGGTTAACCTCAAACACCACGATACTGTCTAGGAAGGGGACATTACAATATTATAGCCTACATGCTTAGGGTGGATGAAATTGTCAATGTCATCAATGGACTTGGTGGAAAGCTCGAAGAAAGTGAAGTTGTGAAAAAGGTATTGAGAACTCTTCCTAAGTCTTATAGTGCTAAAGTTTCTACTATTGGGGAAGCTCAAAATTTAGATCAATATTCTAGACATCAAATGCTTGGTGCCTTGATTACTTTTGAATTAAGAAGTTTGATAAAGATGCTACAAAGAAAGAAACTGCTCTTAAAGTCAACAAGAAAGAGAAGGATGATGAATCTGATTCAGATGATCTTGATGAAGTGGAAGCAAATTTTGTAAGAAGATTGGAAAAGGAGACTGGCAAATACAAAGGTAAGTTACCTTTCAAATGTTTCAATCATAGCTGAAAAGCTCAGACTCAGCAATAACTCAGCTGACCCAAATTTTTTAAAAACTTAGTACTCGGCAAAAACTCAGGGAAAAACCTGGCAATAACTCGGCAAATTTATTGAACATTTGAAAATACACATTTATAAACTTGGGGAAAAACCTGGCAATAACTCGACAAATTAATAGACTGGTAATTTATGTTAATTTAATTATGTAATATGTTATTGTGTAGTGTCATAGAAAAATAATAATATTAACAAATATGACTTTATTTAAAAAAAGTTTGTCTTTTTATTAATAATTAAATATAATGCAACTATCATGATTCTTTTTAAATAAAGTCATGTTTATTAAATTTACTATAATGCATTAAAAAAAATAATAAAATAAACTATATTATTAAAATTACTATAATGCATAGAAAAAAATAATAAACAAATTTATATTATTAAATTTACTATAATACATAGAATATAAAATTTACTAGAATACATAGAAAAATAATAATAAACAAAATTATATTATTAAATTTACTATAAATTGGGCATAAAAAAAAATAATAAATAAAATTATATTATTAAATTTACTATAAAGTATAATACTATAATGCATAGAAAAATAATAAAAAACAAAATTATATTTTAAGAAGATTGACGACTCAGGAACATAAATTATGTGAAGCCGAAGCCCAAAAAAAAAACCGATGGTTGCAGCCGCAAGAATGAAGAGGAAAATTTTCGAAAGACAAAAACTATGAATCAAAGCAAAAATATCAATGGCTTGCAGACGAACTGGAAGCAATGAATTCACATCCAAAAAACAAATCAGAAAAATGCCTGTTTGAGTGCCCTTGTCAGACGCCGTTTTTCATTCTACCTGTGGCGTGAATAAAAAACGCACTGCTTCATCTTCATTTTAATCTGCAAAAAATAGGTTTATAAACTTTAAAAACACATGACTTCATTTTTAGCTGCTTTTTCCTGCAAAAACGCGCAAGTTTTAGCGATTTTTTTTTGGTTTTAAGTTGCGCGTCACCATGAAAACTCGTCTGCAAGTTATACTGCAATTAACTCACAGGTAGGGTTTGCACGCGATTACTCGCGCATCCAGCGAGTAAATCGCGATTTTTTCAACTATGGTTTCAATTGTGGAAAGATAGATCATTATGCTTCTAAATGTCCAATCAAAGTTTCAAATGACAAGCAAAAGGATCATAAGGGTAAATTTTTTAAGAAGAGTTGTTATGTTGAAAAAGACAATGGTGTATTTGATGATGAGAAATCAAATTATCCTGACGATGGGAGTGATGAATGCTTGTTCATGGCTTTAAATGTTGGAACTAATTCTACTGATCCTAAAAGATGTGTGAAGGAAGTTGCTCCAAAAACAAGTCACAATTTTGAAGGAACTATGTTGATTGACTTTCATGCAAGAGAAGAGAGAAACTACTAGATAATTGACAATAGATGCTCAAATCATATGACAAGTGATAAGAGTAAGTTTGTTAAGCTTGAAAAATATGATGTTGGCCTTGTTAAGTTAGATGATGATACATCTGCTAAGATCTATGGAAAAGGTTCAATTAGTTTTGATGGGAAGCATAAAATAGATGATGTTATTTATGTCAAAGGTCTCCAACATAATCTTCTCAGTGTAGGGAAAATGTGCACCAGAGGATACAATCTAGTATTTCAGGATGATGGTTGTGAGATCAAAAAAGGAAGCTTCTGAACTTTGGTAGCTGCAAGAACAAGGATAGAAGGAAATGTTTATCAACTCAAAAGTGGTGGTGTTAAGTGCTTTATGTCTCAAATTAATGAAAGTTGGCTATGGCATAAAAGGACGGGTCACATCAATTTTGATAGCCTAGTAAAGATCAGTTCTACTAATGCTGTGAGAGATCTATAAAACCTATCAATGCAATCTACAAGGAATGTCAGTTTAGAAAGCAGACAAAGAAAAGCTTCAAAATTAAAGAATACCGCCTGACCTTTGGAGTTGGTGCATACAGACCAATGTTATCCTACCAAAATAAGAAGCTCTCAAGGTAACATGTATTTTATGTTATTGATAGATGATTACTCTGGAATGACTTGGGTGACATTTCTCAAAGAAAAATCAAAAGCTCTAGATAAGATAAAATCATTTAAATCTATGGTTGAGAATGAAATGGATATGAAAGTCAAGTGTTTAACGTCTGATAGAGGTGGTGAGTTTAACAATTTTTGTGAAGATTATGGGATAAATAGACAGTTATTTGCACTTAGGACTCCTCAGCAAAATAGAGTCGTGGAGAGGAAGAATAGGACAGTTCAAGAAGCAGCAAGAACCATGATGAAACAAATTTGTCAGATGTCTATTGGAGAGAAGCTATTCACACTGAAATATACATTCTTAACAGAGGACAAGCTAGAGCAAAAAGTTCAAAGACTCCCTATGAGTTATGGTATGGAAAACCTCCTACTTTGAAAAAATTTCAGAGTGTTTGGAAGTAAATGTTATATCAGAAGAGATGAAGAAAACTTATGAAGAAATCTTCTTTGGATACTCTACAAGGAGCAAGGCATATAGATGTTATAAGAAAGGCTTAAGAAGATACTTGAAAGTGCAAGTGTCAGAGTAGATGAAGAACCACATCAAAGCTCAGTGATGATAGAAGGATATGAATCTGATGAATCCCCTTGCAGTGAAGAAGAAGTAAAAAAACAGAGATGATAGTGGAAGAGGAAGAAGCTCCGAAAAAGAATCCTAAGACTCCTAAGTATGGGCAAAGAAATCATTCCGAAGATCAAAATCATTGGAGATAAGAGCAAAGGTGTGTTGACAAGAAGAAAAGTTGCTATGACAGAGGACCAGGTAAACTTTTGTTTACTTTCAGAGGTCGAACCTAAAACTATAACTGAAGCATGCAAGGATGAGAACTGGATCAAAGCTATGGAAGAAGAGTTGAGATAGATTGAGAAGAATCAGACTTGGGATTTGGTGCCAAGACCAACAGACAAGAATGTGATAGGAACTAAATGGGTTTTTAGGAACAAATTGAATGAGGATGGAAAAGTTGTCAGAAACAAGGTTGGACTTTTGTGTAAGGGCTACTCACAAGTGGAAAAGAATGGAAGCCATCAAGATGTTTTTGGCTTTTGCAGTGCATAAAGACTTCAAGGTGTACCAGATGGATGCTATGTTTGCAATTTTGAATGGTGAGTTAGAACAAGAGGTATCGTTGCAGGTGTGAAGTCTTGAGTAGTTGAAGGATGCAAAGGAATTGTTGTAGTGGCAAATTACAACAGACGAAGTGGAATCTTCGTGGGGATTGCAACATTGAGGTTGCAAGGTCGACTTGTAGTGAAGACATGCCAGGGGAGAGCATGGAGAGGAGAGGAAGTTTTTGGTGGAGAAGGTCCGACTATTTGGCAGAGGAGGTCGAGTTTTCAATGATGGAGTTCATTGGAGATAGTTCATACACAAAAAGTGTGATTCTATCACCTAACTCTACCTTTGTGAGCCCATACTCACAAATTTCTTACCTGCCATGTCTAATGCAGAAGCATCCGATTCCACAGGCAATCCTCTGTTGACCAAAAAAATATTGTTTGGAGGTTTTGGTAAGATTTCATGGTGAACTCTCTTACAAGCAGATTGCTGACTTCATTCTTGATTTGATGCCAAAGAATTCATGCTCATATGCCTTTCGATCTTGGAGAAATGATAGTTTTACGAATTGCACCAGAAAATTAGCGAAACATTAAAATTTCAAGTTCCATGAGGTTTTATGGAAAATGACTGGACGAGAATTCCAGAGTATAGAATTACATTTCTCTACAAATTTCTAGGAAAATCCGAGCTACTGGTAAGCAATTACTCTAAAACTCAGTTTGCTCTATGCATTTGCGATGGGATGATGTTATTGGTTTTAGTTGGCATATTATTTTAACTCCTTCAAATTGGAGTGATATGGACTACATTTATATTGTGTACACGAGGATACCATTGGTTTCAAGATGGTGTAATGACGTAATGCGCCAGTCCCTTACTTCACACCGAGAACACGGATGATTGACTTAAAAAGAAACATTACCCAGATCTAGAACATTATGTCAGCAATCGGTAATATAATTTAAACTCACTAAAGTCAAACATTGAATACCAATTGCACTTCCACAATAGAGTAAATGAAAAACAAGCTAGGCAATTAATATTATTGTTGTAAATGCACAGTTACAAATGCCCGATACATAGAGCTCTGAATTACAAATTCAATGATAATCGACGATGGCCCAAATTGTCATACACTAGTCTCAAGCCAATTACAATGCAACTGATATCACATATTCCTTCGGCACAGCAAGAGAATATGGAGTCGACTCCTTTAAGAGAGGAAGCCAAAAATGTACACAACACATACTTGCTTGATATAAGATAGACACATGCTTGACTGATATCCGAAAACATTGAATGGCGTTAGCTACCCTTTCCCTGTCGCTCACAATGTCATAAAATACTAGGTGACAGTAATGAAATCTCTTCGTAGACTCCAAATATGCTTAGAAGGCCAGTCACTAGAGTGCATAGCCCAGGAAGCGTGATTGTGGTTATCCCAGGCGCCCCAACACCAATTTCATGAGTGTACCTGTGCGCAAAACCTGTATAATGTTATCTTTGTGGAATTGCCCTGGTTTGCTGCCAACTAATGAAGTGATGCTCTAGAGGAGTGACTCGATGTATCTTTCGGTGATCGTGACCACAGGAATCATTGAGAGGGGAGCTAGAGATGAGGCGATAAGCCGAAGGCTCCGCCAAATGTTATACTTTAATCGCACTTCCTGAGTGACCCTGAACTTGAGAACTTGAGAGTGAGCCAAAGTCGCACAAGTGTTGAATATGCAGAAGAACTAAACCATGATCTACAAGATGAGATTGTCGCCCCACCTGGTCATTGATGTTGTAGGGGTTTTCGTCCTTGAAACTCCAGAAGCTACACTCCAAAACCAAAATCATGATGCCTCTCAACAATAACTGAACTAATATTAATACTAAATAGTAAGCCTCTCCCAAGTAGGTCGGCCTAGACCAAAATTTAAATATTATTAACAATAATTTAAATTTTATATTATTATTTAATATTTAATATTATCATTATTATTTAAATTAGCATTTAAAAATGCTTTTTCCCACCAGCTGGAAATATGTCCCAAATTGGGGACATGACAATCCTCCTGTCCCAAAAATTGCTTGTCCTCAAGCAATTTGCACTAGTATACCAAGATCCCATATTAATCTGAAATTCACTGCTCTGTCATTTTGTTCAACTACTTTGATGTAACCATCGCTAGCATCATTGCCCTTCTGCAGCATCTCGTGAGGCAGTTCATCAATCATACAAATACCAATGTCATAATTTTCTTCCAACATGGTCTATTGAAGAATACTGCTATGCAATCTTGAGACGAGATAAACATTTATCATCCAAGCTCCATCAATGCTTTGATCGACCTTGGAATAAGGGAGTGTGAATGTTTCTTGGCCCACCTACATGTAATTAGAGTGCATAATCATGGGGTTTCCTTGATAGACCTGCAATTCTTTTTCGTGGCACGCAATCTCAAACAACCCAATCACATCATCACATCTAATATGCTGCATAGTGTTGTATGGTCCCATACACTGTGAATCATCGTAATCACATGATACATTTATGTCCATACCTTGAATTTGGGTTGATGTTTCCTGCACCTTACTATCTTCTGTTGTTGAGGTGTCCTCCTATTTGATAGCTTGAAACTCTGATACTTCTTTCTGCTCCACTTCAGCGTCTTCAAGGGAATCAATTCTATGACATCCTTCCCTTGAATGTTTGGCTCAAGTTCCATCACCTTTGAAGAGCACAAAGATTTATTGAAAGGGGGTGGCGAATCAGTAAATCAAAACAAACTTTTACTTTTTCAACCTTAAACAACTTTTAACTTCTATCCAACATCAACTATTCAATATGAAACAATGTAATTAAGTTGACTCCAATAGTTGTATAATCTATTTAAATGAGATTACAAAAGATAGTATGCACCAACCTACTTGAATTATGAATGATATAGTTTAGTATGCTCCAACCTACAAGGAGCACCAGCCCCTTAGACTAATTTAGTAGGCACCAACCCCTAATATGCAAGGCACCAACCTTGACTTAACTCAAATGATGGAAGTAAGATAACTGCCTTCAACCAGATCTGCACTTCCTCTATCCTCCACCCTGCTTTGTGATGTATGCTATCACCTTAAAGCTCACACAAGAGAATAGATTCTCTGATCCGATTTACTCAAACACTCTACAACCACTCACTTCAAACTGATTTTGAAATCATAAATATATGTTTGATCAAACTTTGAAACTGTTCATGGAAGGTTGTACCATTTAGAATCTGTCCTTGCACCCTTACAAGAATTGTATCTTTTCAAAATTCAGATTGCACCACTTTGTGATTAATGCTTAATTTCATAAACCTGAGTTTGTTTATTTCTGTCAAGCCAAATTTTATTGTGATCATTTGTTTGCTAAATCTTAGTTTAAGACAGAACATATCTCTCTAAGAATCAAATCGAATGAGACACCTCACTTCAAGCATCCTATGACCTATCAAATGAACATGGCTTTTCAGGAGTTAAGTCGAATGATCATAACTTTTCAAGAGTGAACGTGTCTTCTCAGAAACACGTCTTCTCAGCAAGTGAATCAATGCAACTCCTTAGATCTTTAGAAACTTGATTCTCATGCCTCTTCAACAGAAAGACGTCCTTGTTTAGACAAACTTGATTCTCATATCTCTTCAAGAAAAAGACGTCGATACACATGACTCTTCAAGAGAGTCATTTTATTTCTCAACAGGCCATGCTTCTTCTTAACAAACTTCATTTGTTTGATGTCTTAATAATCAGTTCACAATTTGAATATTAACAAATCTGAATGTTCAACAAATGTCAATCTGAATGTTCAGATTATATCTTAATAATCGGTTCAACAAATGTCAATCTGAATGTCTAGATTATATCTTAATAATCAGTTCAACAAATGTCAATCTGAATGTTCAGATATATCTTAATAATCGGTTCAACAAATGTCAATCTAAATGTTCAGATTATGTCAATCTGAATGTTAACAAATCGGAATGATGATCTGAAAGTCAATCTGAATCTGAATGTTAACAAATCTGAAAATCATCACTGGCATCATCAATGGCATCATTCTGAACATTATTCTTTGCCTTCACATCAATGACAATGTCATGTCCCCTTCTCAGTGACATCTCTCAGACGACAGGATTGGCCTATCATACGACCCTCGTAGGCCGATGGACTGGAAAGGGGGTCACTTCGGAGCTTGGCCTCACACAGGATTGATCGCTGTTCGCTCGCTCGATCGAGGATATTGCACTGCTATTTTTAGCAGCCTAAGGTGCGCTGGGACCACCGCTATTTTTAGCGCCATCGGTATGGCGTGATTCACTCCAGTCCCCAAAGATCAGACGGATCAGTAATCGGGTTAGAAACAAGGGAGATATTAATATTTGATCGTATTGATTAAATATTAATTAATTAACGTTTATAACATAAAGTTATAATTTAATATTATAACTTAAGTGAATTCCTTGAGGGGTGCGCCATCATGAAGAAAGGGGCCAGTTTGATATTTTAATTAATAATTAAATATTCAGTGGATGAACTATGGAGAAGTGAAAATATTAAAATACGAATATTTCATTAAAACCCTATTTTCAAGGGAATCGCACTTTTCAGTGTATTTGAGGGTTTGCCTTGGGAATTGAGCCCATTATGTGATTATTGAGTTTTGAAAACTGATCAATTTTGGTCTGAGCCTGAGACTTAGGGTTTCATGTTCGTTTGCCTTGGGGAACGAGCCATCTCCAACGGAAAGCAATTCAGAGAGTGTGGAATACCACTTGATTTATTGCCACAGAGGTTTTCTTACTCAGAGAAAACTACAGAGCTTCAGAGTTTACTATTAGTCAGAGGTTTCCTTCAGTATTTGTTTCCAGAGATCAGTCATTGGCTGGGGCGCACCATATTCAGAGTCTTAGACATCAACTTTGAGGAGGCCGTACAAATTAAAAGACTGTTTCTGCCAGGCCGTACTTCTGACAGGGCCGTACCATTGTCCCTGGGCCGTACTCTTCAAATTAAAATAAACGCCTTCATTTGAGATCTCCAGTTTGCTTCAAAGTGGGCGCCAATACCATTTGATCCATTTGTGCATGCCAGAAGGAGGGAAAGAGACCATATTTATTTCTGCCGTACTGATTTGTACCTTCAGCCGTACCAGCAAATCAGGTTCTTTTCATAATAAAAATTCATTATTTGTCTTGCATGTTGTCAGATCATTTGTATATGAAGATCATTTGATGAATAAAAGAGACGCCTTCAATCTAGTTTGTATTCCTGCTTATTGAAGATCTATCAATTTTATAGAATTTATTATTATTTTCTGTCAAAGCCGTACTGTTCATAAATGCATTGAAAAATCCAAAATTACAAAAAAACCACAAAACTTCAGAAAAACGTCAGAAAACTAAAAATATCAATCAGAGCAGTGTTAGAGGGAAACCTAGGGTTTCTACAGTGGTATCAGAGCTTGATCCTGCCATCCTAGGGTTTGGCCATCACATACCCGTGAGGATTTTGAATACATATGTATTATACACGCAGACGGTTTTGATTGGAAAGGCAACGCATTGAGCAAAGTACCGGAGACTGCGAATGGCTGTGAATGATAGGCTGAGAGAATGATACTTGACAGATATCCCTGTAACACCGTAGACTGTGGATGATCCCGAATCTTACTCACACTCGAGACCGTGCAGACAACGCCGATCCGACGATGTATTACGCTGTGTAGCAGTAATCGCAGATTAGGACTTCGAGGAATTACCACATCGTGACGATACAAGAGTGATGCTGGTCACGAGAGCACTTTAGGATAAAGGCTACTTGACAGTCGAGTAGGGGTCACGCGCCGACGAGACCGGAGCCCGATGAGGCTATGCCAGAGGAGGATCGGGAGGATTTGTTTGCTGATAACCTTATGGCAGCAAACGAGGAGTGGGAGTTGATACCTCCTGCAGTCAGAGAACGGATCACTTTTGACCGTTTTATCACACAGAGGCGTGAACACAATAGGGCTCGTCAGGATTGGAGACCCCGACAGCAGAATAATGACCTCAAACATGCAACGAACAGGTTGAATCTGATAATGTTTGATGGCAGTGGGAAGATGACAGCCTAAGCTTGGATTAGCAAGCTTGATACATTCCTTACCTTGCGTCTGATGGCTGAGAGAGACGCTATCCGTTACGCTACACTGCACCTCGAGGGAGTAGCTTATGACTGGTGGCATCACGGTATGGTGACGCTACATCATGATAGGATCACTTCATATCAGGAGTTCGTAGACAGGCTGGTTGAGAGATTTGATAGGAAGGATCCGGAGACTTACTTCAGAGATTTGGCACAGTTGAGGCAGAGTGGCAATCTCGAGACATACATCAGCGACTTTCAGAGACTTTCCGTCATGGTTCCGAGCATATCTGAGAGGCGGTTGGTAGTTCTCTTTATGGAGGGTTTGACAGAACCACTTAAAGGCTGGATAAAAGCCTTTGATCCTCCATCACTACAGGAGGCGATGAGGAAGGCACGTAACATGGAGTTCGCAGCCCCAGCAAATAAATTTAACTCCAGAGGTTCTTCATCATTCCGAGATAACAAGGGCTTTAATAAAAACAATGATAAATCTGATTATAACAAAAACAGATCAGATTATAGAAACGATTCGAAGGGTAAATCAGCCTTCCCACCCTTGGATCGTGAGGCCCTGAATGACCTTCGCAGGAAAAAGTTACGCTTTTACTGCAAGGGACCGTATGATGCCAATCACGATTGCCCTCTAAGACCTAAGGGCAAGGCGAATCGTGTTATGTGGGCATACTATGAAGACTCAGAATCAGAAAATTCAGAGCAGCCTGAGCATTCAGATGAGTCAGAGACAGAGACTCCAGAGCATAGAGTGGAGGTAGAGCCCGAGCTTCAGATACAGGAGGGCAGATTGTCTAGCATTCAGCAGGAGGGTTCTTTCCGGCTCCGTGGTGTATTAGCAGGTCAGAGGGTCATTACCCTATTGGATACAGGAGCTACACATAATTTTATTGATGCTAGGTTCGTTGAGAAACGAGGGCTTATCACAGAGGAGTTTGAGGGCATCAGAGTCAAAGTGGCGGATGGGTACACTTTGAGATGCGAACGCATGATTAGAGATCTTCCATTACGCTTGAACAACTATGAGTTCAAGGCAGATTACTATGTTGTCAATATGGGAGACATCGATTTAGTATTGGGAATGAAGTGGTTGCACTCACTGGAGGAGGTCACACTTCGTCTCAAGGATATGGAAATACGTTTTGAGGTCGACGGGAAGACTCACATTCTTAAGGCAATACGGGACAGCGACCTTAAAACAATTTCCTTTCGCCGAATGGAGCGGCTCATGCGTCATGACATGGTAGAGTGGGCTGCCGAGTGTCATTTAGCACCTTTACAGGAGGGACAGCAAAAGACAGAGTATCATCCGGACATTCAGAAGATCAGAGTCAAGCATGATAAGGTGTTCAGTGATATTCCGCCAGGTAGACCTCCAGATAGAGGGATAGAGCACATTATTGAGCTCGAGGAGGGTGCAAAACCCATCATGATAACTCCTTACAGGCATCCGAAAAGATTGAAGGATGAGATCGAGAAAACTATAAAGGAGTTATTGGCTATGGGTCACATTAGACCTAGTAAGTCGCCGTTCGCTTCTTCTGTTGTATTGGTGAAGAAGAAGGATGGAACGTTGCGCATGTGCATTGATTACAGGGTCCTGAATAAGAGGACAATCAAAAACAGATACCCGATACCGAGGATAGATGAGTTGATTGATGAGCTTCATGGAGCATGTTATTTCACGAAGATTGATTTACGGTCGGGTTATCACCAGATTAGAGTCCGTGAGCAGGACATAGAGAAGACAGCCTTCAGATGTCATTGTGGGCACTTCGAGTTCGTAGTGATGCCATTTGGGCTCACTAACGCCACTACCTTTCAGTTTCACTATGAACAGGTATTTCATTCGTCGAGGAGGTTTGTGTTGGTTTTCTCGATGACATTCTCGATATATGGGCCGACTTGGCAGGAGAGCACTGCCCATTTGGAGACTGTATTGAGCATCTTGGAGAGGGAGTCCTTGTACGCCAAGGAATCCACGTGCGATTTGGGGATGACCGAATTGTTATACCTTGGTCATATTATCAGTGCGGATGGAGTGCGTATGGATCCTGAGAAGATCCGCGCCATTGTTGATTGGCCCACATCGGCGAACCTGACACAGTTGAGAGGGTTTCTCGGTTTGTGTGGATTCTACCGCAGATTCGTGAATGGTTATTCACGACATGCAGCCCCGATGACAGATTTGATGAAGAAGGGGGCGTTTGTTTGGACTTCCGAAGCACATGAGTGTTTTGAGAAGTTCAAGGAGTTGATGACCACTTGCCCTGTTTTGGCACTGCCGGACTTTACGAAGCCGTTTGAGCTTCAGTGTGATGCATCAGGTGAGGGCATTGGTGCGGTGCTTATGCAGGACAAGCACCCTATAGTTTATGAGAGCCGCAAGCTCAGAGGACCCGAGAGGTTGTATAGCATATACGACAAAGAGATGCTCGCGATTATGCATGCCTTAGCTAAATTCAGGCAATATCTTGTTGGCAGCAAGTTTTGCATCAAGACTGATCATAACAGTCTTAGACACTTTTAGGGCAGCGAGATCTCAACGACAGACAGCAGAAGTGGGTCAGCAAGCTGCAGGCTTATGACTTTGATATTTCATATATCAAAGGTACTCAGAACGTAGTGGCAGATGCATTATCACGGAGACCGTACTTGGGCACTATGGTTCAGATTGCAGAGGATTGGAGGCATTTGATAGTGGCAGAGTATGCCAAGGACAATTGGGCCTCCAGCATTGTCGAGGGGTCAGCAGTGGATACCAGGTACACACTTGTGAATGATTTGATCATTTACAAGCACAGGATATTTCTGATTCCCGGTTCTGAGGTGAAGAACATGGTTATGAGGGCCTTTCATGATATTCCCACAGCAGGACATCCCGGTTACTTCAAGACTTACAGGCAGATACGGGAGAGGTTTACGTGGAAAGGTCTCAAGAGAGATGTTCTTCAGTATGTGCGTGAGTGCCCTGTTTGTCAGCAGAACAAGCAGGAGAATACTCACCCGGCAGGTTTACTACAGCCACTTCCGATTCCTGACAGGAAGTGGGAATGCCTGTCGATGGATTTTATTACGGGCTTGCCTAAAGCCCAAGGGCGTGATTGCATATACGTGGTTGTGGATCGGCTTACGAAGTATGCCCACTTCTTTCCGATCACCACGACTCACACAGCTACACAGGTGGCAGAGGTGTTCTTTCGAGAGATATTCAGACTTCATGGGTTGCCTCGGAGCATCGTCAGTGACAGAGATAGCCGGTTCCTGAGTAACTTCTGGCAGGAGGTCTTCAGGCTTTGTGGGACCGAGCTTACACCGAGCACCAGTTACCATCCACAGACAGATGGGCAGACGGAGATAGTGAATAAGTGGGTGGAGGGATATCTCAGAAACTACATAGCAGGGCAGCAGAAGGCGTGGGTCAAATGGATACACTTGTGCGAGTATTGCTACAATTCGACGTTCCATATGACCATTCAGATGTCACCCTTCATGGCGCTATATGGGTATGAGGCGCCGAGTTTCCTTGATCTGTTATTGCGCGACAGTAGAGTGCCGAGTGCAGGAGGTTGGTTACAGGAGAGTCAGGACACTATGAGGGCTCTCAAGGAGAATATTGCAAAGGCATGATTCGGGCATATGAATGTAAGAGGGACTCGAGAGGGCATTTCCCTGAGACAGGATATGGACACTCTGTCAGCCACTGGCCATCCACTCTTAGGAAGAGTGGTCGTAGAAGCTTAAGTCAGGCTTATTACGGTCCTTTCTGTGATCCCGGTGGAGAGCTGGGCGGTGGCTACAGCTTGAGCTCAAATGAGGTTGTGCAGTACACAACGATTATGTGTCACGCCAAGAAGGTCACCGTGGTTGTACCATCTCGCGAAGGTTACCACACTTAGATGACTGGGGTGGTGTTGATTCTAGTACCCGAGTCCATCCCGAGTATAGGGAGAGACAGCTTACATGAGGACTACTGTGGAATATTTGGTGAAATGGAGAGATTTGCCGCCTGAGGATGCGACATGGGAGAGTGAGGTGATTCAAAGAAGATCCGCATTGAGATTGCTTGAGGACAAGCAATTTCGTGAGGGGCGACCGCTGTCCCCTCTCGCAGCATTCTACGTGATTGGCTCCATCATACTACCTCGTAGGTACGGACCGGAAAGGGGGTCATTGAAGAATACTGCTATGCACTTGAGACGAGATTGAAACGCTTGTATCGCTCGCTCGACAGGATATTTGCGTAATTGGAATAGCAGTGTGAATGTTTCTTGGACCCACCTATTTTAGCAGCTATCGTGGGGCATCCTTGATTCACCTGCAATCTTTTTCGGGCACGACGGAATCTCAATCAAGAAACATCATCATATTAATATTTGATCGTATTGATTAAATATTAATTAATTAACGTTTATAATATAAAGTTATAATTTAATATTATAACTTAAGTGAATTCCTTGAGGGGTGCGCCATCATGAAGAAAGGGGCCAGTTTGATATTTTAATTAATAATTAAATATTCAGTGGAGAACTATGGAGAAGTGAAAATATTAAAATATGAATATTTCATCCTATTTTCAAGGGAATCGCACTTTTCAGTGTATTTGAGGGTTTGCCTTGGGAATTGAGCCCATTATGTGATTATTGAGTTTTTGAAAACTGATCAATTTTGGTCTGAGCCTGAGACTTAGGGTTTCATGTTCGATTTGCCTTGGGGAACGAGCCATCTCCAACGGAAAGCAATTCAGAGAGTGTGGAATACCACTTGATTTATTGCCTACAGAGGTTTTCTTACTCAGAGAAAACTACAGAGCTTCAGAGTTTACTATTAGTCAGAGGTTTCCTTCAGTATTTGTTTCCAGAGATCAGTCATTGGCTGGGGCGCACCATATTCAGAGTCTTAGACATCAACTTTGAGGAGGCCGTACAAATTAAAAGACTGTTTCTGCCAGGCCGTACTTCTGACAGGGCCGTACCATTGTCCCTGGGCCGTACTCTTCAAATTAAAATAAACGCCTTCATTTGAGATCTCCAGTTGCTTCAAAGTGGGCGCCAATACCATTTGATCCATTTGTGCATGCCAGAAGGAGGGAAAGAGACCATATTTATTTCTGCCGTACTGATTTGTACCTTCAGCCGTACCAGCAAATCAGGTTCTTTTCATAATAAAAATTCATTATTTGTCTTGCATGTTGTCAGATCATTTGTATATGAAGATCATTTGATGAATAAAAGAGACGCCTTCAATCTAGTTTGTATTTGCTACACTTATTGAAGATCTATCAATTTTATAGAATTTATTATTATTTTCTGTCAAAGCCGTACTGTTCATAAATGCATTGAAAAAATCCAAAATTACAAAAAAACCACAAAACTTCAGAAAAACGTCAGAAAACTAAAAATATCAATCAGAGCAGTGTTAGAGGGAAACCTAGGGTTTCTACAGACAATAACTTCAACAACCTTGGGATCTTCTTGTTTCAAAAAGATTCTTTTGGCTCCGGCTCTTTCATCCTTTCCTTGGCAGTTTCTGAGTCTTCCTCTTCTTTCTTCTTTCGTCTTATGTAGTCATGTAGTCCTCTTTTGTGGGAGTTGTAGGACTTGTGTGCTCTCAATTACACATCAAGGGGAATACAAGCCTTTGCATGATCAGACAAGCTTTGGTATTGGTCCAAAATTTCGAAAGCTTCGGTCTCATACTGCTCTTGAGCAAGATCTATGTCCTTTATTTGAGGATGGAGCTTCAATTGCCAATCCATGCTCTTCACCAAATTCTTTTCACAAATGGATCCACCGGCTAGCAGGATCAAGGCTTTGATACCACTATAATGTGCCAATCCCTTACTTCACACCGAGAACACAAATGATTGACTTAAAAAGAAACATTACCCAGATCTGGAACATAATGTCAGCAGTTGATAATATAATTTAAACTCAATAAATTCAAACATTCAATACCAATCGCACTTCCATAGCCGAGTAAACAGAAACAAGCCAGGAAATTAATATTATTGTTGTAAATGCACAGTTACAAATGCTTGATACACAAAGCTTTGAAATTACAAATTCAATGATAATCGACGATGGCCCAAATTGTCATACACTAGTCTCAAGCCAATTACAACGGAACTGATCTCACATATTCCTTTGGCACAACAAGAGAATATGGAGTCGACTCCTTTTAGAGAGGAAGCTGCACAACACATACTTGCTCGATAAGAGATAGACACATGCCTGACTAATATCTAGAAATGTTGAATGGAGTTAGCTACCCTTTCCTTGTCACTCACAATGTCATCAAATACTGAGTGACAATAATGAGATCTCTTCACAGACTCCAAATATACTTAGAATGCTAGTCAGCAGAGTGCATGGCCCAAGGAGAGTGATCGTGGTTATCCCAGGCGCCCCGACACCAAATTTCACGAGTGTACTTGTGCGTAGAACCTGTATAATGATATATTTGTGGAATTGCCTTGGTTCACTGGAAACTCATGAAGTGATGCTCCAAAGGAGTGACTCGATGGGTCGATCAGTGATCGTGTCCACAGGAATCATTGAGAGGGGATCTAGAGATTAGGGGTTGAGCCGGAGGCTCCGCCGAATGATTGACTTTAATCACACTTCCCGAGTGACCCTGAACTTGCGAACTTGAGAGTGAGTCAGAGTCTCACAAGTGTTGAATATGCAGAAGAACTAAATCACGACCTGCCAAATGAGATTGTCGCCCCACCTAGTGGTTGACATTGCAGGGGTTTTTGTCCCTGAGAGTCCAGAAGCTACACTCCAAAACCAAAATTGCTATGCCTCTCAACAATAATTGAACTGATATTAATACTGAATAGTAAGCCTCCCTCAAGCAAGTCGGCCCAGACCAAAATTTAAATATTATTAACAATAATTTAAATTTTATATTATTATTTAATATTTAATATTATCATTATTATTTAAATTAGCATTTAAAAATGTTTTTTCCCACTAGCTGGAAATAGGTCCCAAATTGGGGACATGATAGATGAAAAACAAATATAAGTATACTCTTTTGTGAAAAATTATTTTTAATAAGAAAGGAGTTTTAAGATGGGACGATTCAAATGTTGGATGCTTCATCTTCCTGTTAAAATACAAGGATATTATTTAAAAGATTGGCATGAACCAATTAAGGGGGGGCGGCAAAAGGGAGGTTGTCTTGGAATAAGGAAAAGAGGGAGGGTGTGATAGAAAGAGGATATAGCTTATGCAACCAAAGGAAGCAAAAGTTATAAATTCATTTCATAGGCATGAAACTCGCATCCCCTCCAAGAAAAGCCATATGAAATGGCAAACATATAATTATCAGACAGACAAAAGATAGCACAAAAGGATGGTGCGCAAGAGAGAAGATAGGGTCTGTGTGGGAAGGCAGGAAGGAGAATGGACCAAACATGCAACTAAATGATTTCAGATGGCAAAGAAACCACTCATGCCGCGTAGGAGGAGAAATGAAGGCATAAGCGAGTCACATAATTGGATCATTAAAGTGCAGATCAGAATGGGAATTAAATGTTGAATACAGCCTCTTGTTAGTTTGTGTGTCAATATAACATGCCTAGGAAATTGTGCACACAACAAGGAAGCAATGTTGAAGTGAAAACAAGGATTTGGAAAGGATAAAGAGCGCGCAGGGGTAAGTTGGTAATTTGAATTAAACACATTTTAATTTGTGCAGAATTAAAAAATATCAGCAAGTTTGTGCTATGAAGATATGATTATGCGATCATGATCATTGAGGTGTTCAGATGGAGAGTTGAGAATTCGAAGGGGCAATCAATGAGAGAATAGAGAACCAGCCAAGATAGGAAGAAGAAGAATACAAAGGAGTGATTAAATTGCTCTCGAATTGTATATGTGTTTTTCATGAAATTGAAATAAAGCTATTTGATTTGATTTTCAGACTTAAGCATTTGGTTGTGTTATTGTAAATTGATTAAAATCAACACAAGTAATTGTCAATTTGAGGGTTAATCGTTTACTGCATCATTTGTAATCTGAGTTTTGCGATTTTGATGAGAAATGGGTTGTGAGTGAGATTTTCATCTTCATCGAACATCCACACTTGTGGGCATGTGTTTAATTCAGCTAATCACTCCCAAGCATCAATGTGAAGTTTGAATGCCATAGGCTTACCAAAAGTACCTTCTATGCAATGTCATCTAGCCCCATGTGACCACTTGCAAGTCTATGTGCCTCTTCAAGTACATCAATTACCTCCTCACTCATTACACATTTTCTTAACACATGATTTGGGATCCATTTTATACAACAATCCATTGATTAATTGAAATCTCTCAACCTTGAGGGCCAGCCCTTTCCTTTCTCCAAGTGGCATGTCTTTCAAGAATTAATGACATTGAGAGATATTCCCTAATGCTCTTGTACCATGCTCATACTACAACTATTTGGAATAGTTGAACATCAAAAAATATTCATTTACATAATTCAAAGGTTCTCCCAACTTGATCTTGGAATGTTTATCTACAACAATATGGCTCTTCCATGACTGTACAATAATTTTAAATGTAAATTCCCAAAGTAACAAGCATAAATGACAGACTCGAACTCGACAAAAACTCGGCAAACCCAAAATTTACGACTTGGCGAAAACTCAGCAAAAAATTTGGCAACTTAAAAAACTTGTTTAAATTTCTATAAAAACATTTTATTTTTTTTGCAAAATTTAATGACGAAATATATCCAATAAGTCAATAAATGAGTACAAAAGTATTTTGTATTAAATTTGATTCATTTGAATACAAATTGAGTACAAAATTGCATCATCATGCAGAATCTTGATATAATAGTTAGCTAACAACTATTATGAATTTATGATGATTTCCTTTGAAAATCATCATTATAATTCATAAATTGCATATTACAAATTTGATATTGATAGTATGATACTTCATCATTGAACAATGATATTATGATAGCGAGAAAGATAATTATCTAAGTTGTCTCTTTTGGTCTCCACTCCCAAATCCCATCATTATAATCAAATTATTATATGAAAAGAGGTCATAATAACTTGTAAGAACCCTGGTGGTTCTCAACCCGAAACCCAGACTGAAATAGTTTTGTTTTTGCAAGTTTTTGATTTTTTTGTGTTTTGATGGATTTTTGCAAGAAAACTAGAAGCTGCGATTTTGCTAAAGAAATTGCTAAAAATCCATAAAAAATTCTAACCCAATGGAATAAGCTCAAAATTGTTCCAAGATCATAGGCGCATCTATTATTTATCATTCCAGAGCTTTTACAATGCAATTAGAGTAACAAATGTATGTAGAATATAATTTAATTCAAAAACTTGATTTTGCTTGCTAGGCGCCAGAAGAAAGAAGAAGAATGTACGGCCAAGTAGATAGGAGGATCTCCAGCTCCAGAAAACGTTGCAGAAGCTCTCAAAGACCAAGCCGCCCAAGTTTCCTCTGCCAGAGACTGGAAGAAAGGCGTATCCCTCTGACAAGAAATAGTACGGCCCTGCTGGTACAGCAGTACGGCCAGATGTAGCAGCAATAAATGATAAAGTACGGCTCAATGAAATGTTGCCAGATCTCAGGTAAATAACCTCTGAAAGATTCGCCTCAATTGGTAGATGATTATTCTCTGCTAACTCTGAATAAATCGATCAATGAATCCAATCTGTGATCTCTGTGTGAAATCACCAAGTGCAAGCTTAAACTGGTATTTCACAGTCTCAGTCTGCCTAATTCCTGAAGAGTTTTCGTTCTCCAGAAACGTTTGTCTGCCAGAAACCCTAGGGTTTGCAAACTCCAATGCTCAAAGCAAAAAGACAAAAGTTGAATAGCAATCTCATAATGGTTCGATTTTGTCTTTCTTGAAAATATATATTCCCTTGAGAAAATTCGACCCAAAGCTCTTTTAAAATAATCATTTAATAAAATGATTTAATTTTGCCTTTAATACTTAGGAAAATAACATTTAATAATTGGCGTCTTATTTTAATGAATAATAAATATTCATTAAGTCAAAAATTTAATACTTTATTATAAAGTATAATAAATACTTTATAATAGGCCAATTAATTAAATATTTTAATATTTTAATAAAGTGACTTTAATATAAAGTCAAAATATTAAATATTCATTAATCATCAAAATACTCCTTATTTCTCCGTCTGATCATCAAACTGAAGAACTGGGTCGACTTTGAGCTGAATAGTTGAACCAGGTGCCCTGCCCAAAATAGCAGCTTCCGCCTGACCTAACTTTCTAAAAATAGAAAGTTCCTGAAAATGCACTCCGGAAGATTCTGCGAAGGCCCAACCTGAAACAACTGCGAAACTGGAGCTACCAAACACTGAGTAACTGCCCCAGATGATCCTCTGCACACTCCTGTCAGCCTACGAGGATCGAAATAATAGGCTAACCTTGTCACCAGCTGCGCTGACTAGGATGGGGACATCACATAACTAGTGGGGGTCTAGGAGTGGAGACCCCAATGGGGTTGAAGGGAAACACCCCCAGCGGGTGTCAAGGGGTAGCTCCCCTTGTGGGGATTTTGGGCCAACACCCCCAATAGGGTCAAGAAGCAGCACCCTTTGTGGGGGTCTAGGAGCAATGCCTATAGCGGGGTCAAGGGGCAACGCCCCTCGTAGGGGTTTGGGGCCAATGCCCCCAACAAGGTCAAGAGACAACACCCCTTGCAAGGTCCAAGGGTAGTGCCCCTAGCACATTCCTTGTTGTGATACAAGGTGAGGTCAAGGGGCAGCACCCCCACCATCAAGCCCAAATTAAGGCATTTGAAACCACACAAAACTTCATGTCCTACACCATTTTCACAATTTTATCACTTACAGGAGAAATTAGATATTCGGCGCATTGTTGTGAAAAATATTTGCTCTCCAAGTGTTGTGTGAGGAAGTGAGGAGTGTCCATGGATTTATAGGAAAAATCATGACCTCTTTCACTATATTTTCTGCTTTTTGACTAAATAATATTGAATTTGTGTAATGTCCCCAAATTTGTGAAGAAGTGACTTAATTAATTTAATTGATTAAGTTGTCCAAAAATTAATAATATTTCAAAAGGATAACTTAATTGATTAATTCGATTAAAATTAAAGAATGAATTATAAAGTCACTTAAATAATATTTTAGAAGTGACTTAAGTGAAAATAAAATATTATAATGTCACTTTTGGAAATATTCTTGTTCTAGAAGCTTCTTGGAGGATCTTTCTAGAAGATCAAAAGAATTCTTTATAAGGAGCAATGAGCTAGCCTTTTGAGCATGTCTTGGATTATACTTCTGATTTCAGTTTGGAGAAAGCTTGAAGGCTTTGCTTGTCTGAGGGTTTGAAGACTCTAGGATACTAGGTTCGGTTGTGAAAGATCACCCTAAATGGAGATTGTGGAGCAATCCATCCAGGGTTTCTACAGGTTCTTCATTGCAAATTTAATGGTCTTTGACCAAATTTGGAGAATAGTGATTGTATTCAGCTTGTCTGAGAAGCTAAGTATTTGAGAATTTGATTAATTGCAATAGCTAATGTATTATTGCAATTCTGCATAAAAATTTCTATTAAAGCAATAGCTGGTTTATTATTGCATTCTTTTAAGGTATTTGTCTATCTTCGGAGTAAAGTATTATTCAGACTTTGGTCAGTAATTAATTTTGAAAAATATTTGAGACGGGCAAAAGTTATCTTTTGAATATTATTAGAGAAAATAAATATATTTTTGTCGGGAATATTATTTTGGGCAATAAAGTGGATTGAAATATTTATTTGTCGTAAAATCATTCGAGGTTGAGCAAATATTATTTATGAAGTCTTGGTTATTCAAGTATCATGCATATAGTGGATTAGGGGTCCTCAAAGAAGTCGCAGATATTCGATTTATCAAAGAGGACAAAGGCATCGCACAATCTGGCAGATACAACAGGCGCCACAAGAAGACAAATTGAGGAGCTGGATAAAGACAATTCAGGAGATTATCAATTGACTTGTTTAAAATTATTGGAGTGAAATTATGATCGGGTCCTACTTAGGTGCTTGCTCTCAATTGATGAAAGTTGCACCACATAAGGGAACAAAGGCGAATTTGATTATTACCACGTGGACTCCAAATGCAATGTTTGGATTCCTCGATGATTGCTAAAGCTGTATGAGTCGCCTAAGATAAAAGTCGTGGCATATGTGAATGTCGTTTCACTCCTGAAGGAATCGAATATCATTTGAAAGGGTCGATACTTTGGTGGGAGTTCGATAGGCTCAGGAAAGAAGGTGGAGACATATTTTGGCATCATTCTCTTCATTACAAACTGATTGCAGACATTTCGAGTCACTTCCTTGCTAATGAATGAGGACTGGGAGGTACGTGAGCTTTGGAAAGTGAATACTGCTGATTGGGAGCCACTCAAGAAAGCTGTTATGAGGGACGCCCCAGTGCTAGGCGACTTAGTTTGGAGGCATCTTGTCGCATTCTGGAAGCTATACGAGTCTCTAGTGGCTGAACGTGATAGCAGCAAATCTGGTCAAGTTCACTTCCTGAGTTTGTTTATTGTTTGGAAGTTGTTGTTGGACAATACCAAGCTGATCGACTATTTCCAGGTGTGATCTATATAAGCTTAACTCTTGTTATTATCAGTCCGCAATTATCTTAGTGTCTAAGCCTTCGCTGCTGTAATGTATTTCTGAAGGCTTAGGATTGTATTCTGGCCACTATAAACACTTGGAATAATTGTATAGAGGCTGCTGTTGATTTCTGAGTGTGCGTATTGAAAGAAGATCCTATATTATTGCCTCAGAAAGTTCTAGTTAGGGTCTGAAACAGATTTCTGAGATTATACCTTGTTAATAGATCCTTATATCTGTGTTAGTGCAAAGTAATCGCCCAGAATGTTCTTGTAACAATCTGCTATAAATTTCTGAGCGAAAAATGTCATAAAATCAGGCTCATTTGAAGTCAAAATTGTCATAGAATTGCTTGCCAATGTTTACGTGCATGCTCTTGGCTGTGTCAATACATATATTATTGCTGTTACACTAAGTTTGATAAAATAGAATATCTATCAAACTGGAAATCAATCGAAAAAATTTCACACTATCCAGAAAGGCTCATTAGAATTTGTTGATTGACTGAATTTGCAAATGAGATATTGCTGCTGTCTTCTTTGCCTATGACTCATCAAATTGTAAGAGATGAAGTTGCAACAACATTATAATGTGTTTCTTTGTCCTCACAATCTGTATCTGATTTTGATGTGTTTTGGAATGGTGAACTGCAGATGGATGAATCTTAGCATTCTAGTCAGCCTATGACACAATTACTCCCATTCTATATGAGTTACTAACATACTTTCAAGGACTCACTTCTGATGGCTATATTTGAATTATGTTTGAAAGATATAAAGTCTGGGATATTACATTTACTCTAATAGTTTTCTCCTTAACTCAAGCAATTTTTAATTCAATGTACAATGTGTTCCTAACTGACCCCTTCAGTTAGAAGTCTTAGTGAATGATTTTCAAAAAGCACCTATGATTTTTATAAATTTAAAATTTGAGTTGCGTCTGTGAAATGCTCATTAAACCCTGATTTAAAAAATAGTTCTTAGTTACCTAAATCAAATGGAATTTTTTTTAAGAAGGATCTCACTTCAAACTCAGGAAATTGGCCAGGAAGCATTGAAGCTAAAAAAAATTCATCCATCTGTTATTTCATTTGCTAAGTTGCCAGTTCTGGTACAGGACTGGGCACGGATACGGGATACAAATACGCCGGTACGGCAATATTTTTTTCCCTTGGGTACGGTACGTTTGGGTACAACTGTATATATATGCAAAAAATTAAAAATATACAAAACTGTAAATACATTTGATAGTATGAAGTTTGAACTGTGATACTTCATCAATCATCAATCATCATTAAACCTAAAATCATTGATCAATGCTAGTGATAAACTATAAAGATAAATGCCAATTGATAGTTCAAAATTCCAATACATATGTCATACTCATATATCATATATGTCTCTAGTCATGATTCAAATGAAGATCATTACAATTATTCATCAATCATAAAGAGGATCTAGATCAAATTCATTGATTCATTAACATATCAAACTTCTTAGCAACCCAGACTGTCTGCAATCTGATTAATCAGCAGAATAACTGAATTTGTTTGCCCCTCTGCAAGTTGACATTCAGAAGTTAGAATATAGAAGTGTCTGGGAGTGCCCAGGGAGCACCTGGGCACCCCCGGATTCCCTGTGGGTCCGCTGGGAATGAACCCACAGGGAACTTGGGGGTGCCCAGGCGCTCCCAGACATGCCCCAGCAAAAACCAGAACCAAACGTTCCCGGAGCGGGTTCTCTAGGCAAAATAGAAGAACCCAGTAACATAGTTCATTTGTCATTCTCTTATTCCCTGAAGTATCAAAATAATTATAGCTGTCACTCAAACAAGCTAATTGGGTGACTAGTCTAATCTTAAGTTTCTTTAGGAGTATCTAGATTTACAATTTGTGATTCAACTATACTTCAATGAGAATTGAAATTTTGCAAAAATAACAAGCAAACAATGGCAATCTTCAGGCATCACAACTCAGAGCTTGTAATTCAGAAGTAAGATTAGCTCATCTTTGAATCGCTCACCAAAGACCTAGCCTCAAGGTTTGGCTCATGTCTGTATCACTTTGTTGAAACTTAAGTAATATTGACACCTATATTTGAAACTATAAGTTTCTGTTTATCTTTATAGAAGGTAATAAAATTATTCAAGGACTTGGTTTCAATTATTGTCCTATGAGTTACTCTCCCAAAAATGCAGTTTTCTATTATCCTTAATCTATGTTTGCAAGTTTGGAAAAAAAATTGGCAATGTGTTTCATGTACACAATTTGCTTTAACCAGTGTTCCATGGAGACTCAAAATAGGGGGATGCAGTGATGGGTTTCAGGGGTGGCAAATTTTTTCCTAAATTTTGGAGACAAAACAATATATGATATTTGAAATTTTTATTGTTAAAAAATGTAAAAGCAATTTGTCATTTATGTAAACAATTTGAGAATCAACTAACACAAAATTCCAAATACTTACATATATCCTCATTTGAGTACTCAAAATTGATATTGACTCAGCATACCAAATGTATAAATGGAATTCACTAGCTCAAGATTTAACAATGTTCCTCAGCATTTCAAAACAGGGGGGCAGTGGATGCAAAGGAAAGGTTTCAAGGAGGGGGGAGCTTTTGTAATATATCATATCAGATTAATTAATGCCATGAAATTACATTGAAAGCATTCAAACCCAGATAACAACTTCTGATCGTAAAACTCTGTAAACCCTTGTTCTGAAATGCTCCTATAAATTGATGAAGCACAAATGTGACCTCTGTATGAAGCCACCAATCAGCAAACCTCAGATGATCTTTCACACCCTTGGTAAGCTCAATACATGAAGCAGCTACGTTCTCCAAGATTGTTGCAGCTGAAAACCCTAAGTCTCCCCCTCCAAAATGCAAAGCACGAAGCCAATTTGATAAATGATTAAGAATGAAATCATTTGCATTTCAAAACCCTTTTATACTCTCCTTCATTGGGTCAATTTCTCCAAGAGGCCCCTTTTGATCATTTAATAATATATTATAATGTGGGCTTGCCTTTTGATTTGACTTTATAATATTACTGGGCGCCAATATCAAGGCCCCAGTTATAATAAAGTCAAAATAAAACATTATAATATGCACTTTATAATTAACTATTAATAAAGTATTACTTTATTTATAATTAAAATGTCATAACTCCAAAAATACTAATTATTTCTCGATTTCGTCAGAACCAGGTGGTCAAACACAAAAACCACCACTCATCCAGATGCCTTTCCCAAAATAGAAAGGTTGGCCACTAACACTCAACTGACTTACCATAAATAGTAAGTGCCTCAAAAGAGAACCAAAAACCTTTGAATAGCTTAACCTCAAAATATACCAACAATCTAGAGAGGTAAACACTATCAACTGCCACCTAAAGAGCTCGTTAATGCCCAACTGGACCCTCTAATCTCTTAACACTAGCCTGCAAGGGTCAACTGATAGGCTAATCGTCTAAACTCTAATGCTCACGAAAATGGGGACATTATAGTCCACCCTCCCTGAAATTGCTTGTCCACAAGCAATCTCCACTGCAAAGAAACTCTTTTCCACTAGAGGTCCAAAGGGAGAACTGTGAAATGTCCCACACATCTCTAACCAACTCCTGTAGCACAAACATAAACACAAATGCGCAAGGATAAGTAACACACCAACTATCCAACTCATGGCCACTAGTGTACATATCCCTCCAGGCTGGCAAGATTTTGGCTATGATACCACTATAATATGCCACTCTAAATTTCTATTCAAAAATCTTTTGATTTCACCCAGTAGTGTGTGTAGGCATTTCCTCAAACAGTTGTTTTGTATGCCATTCCAAGTTTGTATTCAATGTGCCTTCAATATGCTAATGTTTGTCTTGAGTAAAACAATTGTGCGATGGATGTCATACCAATTTCAGATACATAACTATACCAAATTATGAACAGAACAATAGCTGGAATTATATCATATATTAATAAGCAATAACCAGCAGCCACACTTTGATGAATTACGCTGACAGAAAATTACAATCATTAAAATTTATCATATAGCTTCAGAAATAAACTCCAAATGCTAACCTGGAAATAATGAGGGAGCAATTTGATGACCTTCGAATATCATTGTTGGCCTCCATGTTTCAAACACAAAATCAATGCTGATATATGTAAGGGGCAATACCTTAACAGATAGTATAGCCACTCATATAGTCAAATACTGCAGCTATAAACTCTTGCAAGTTCCAAACAGACACCACAAATCCTCTTTGTCTTAGCTGATTACGATTAAACCCCTCCACATCTGCTTATTTCCAGCTTTGAATGGTTTGGCAGTTCTTATTATCAATTGAGACTTTCTCAAAAATAATCACGGCTCTATTTCCTGAAGGTCGGCCTTCCAGTAATACACACTGATACAGATTTTGTTGACTCAAAAGCTAAGGCAGAAGTTTGAAAAGCCACGTCTACCTTGTAAGCCTTTGACCATATCTTGTAGCTCTTCCAGTAGCTGTGATTTACAACCATAAAACACACCACCTCAAAGAGAAATCACACCCTCCTTACTCACATACCCCAAGACATATACTCAATACGGCTAGGTACTTCAACTTGGTGTGATTAGCTTCAGCCATATGGCTAGAGTACTCCAAGATAAAATAAATATATTCTTCCCTTGGAAACTTTAATGATAAAATATATAAATTCATGATTCTCTATTCTGCAGTCTGATAACAATAAATTAGATACTCACCTGTTTTGTTGAGAACCCCAAAATCAGTAACTCTGAAATGAACTTTATTCTGAGATTTGTCTTCATAGAAGACATTAAAATATTTCCAATTCGTGCAATCAATCAATGAATCCCAATTGTGAATTCACCCTCCGGTGGAGTCGGGATTTCGTCCAAGTCCACCCTGAAACTTGGGGGTTTTCGTCCTCATGGTTTCTGAAAGTTGTGCTCTCAATTTTTGTGCCCGATAATAAATTTCACTAAGATGATTAATTCTTTTTTTCATTTTCCTTTTATACTCCACCCCTTAATAAAATATTTTAACAATGTAAAGTCACTTTATTTATAATTGAAAACATTTAATTAATAAAGTCACTTTAACATTAAATTTTAATTAATTAATTAAATATAAATGTCCTCATTATTACTTTAGGACAGTTTAATTTTAATTAATTAAATTAACTTAGTGGTTGGTGACTACTCAGAAGTTGGGGGCATTACATGGACACACCAACGAAGTCCCCTACTTCTGCAGGTATGTCTCAGGGATGTCACCACCTGCAGGCGACCACAGCAGGCACAGGATGGAACACTAGGATTTAATGGGAAAAGTAAAGAAAAGCAGGCAGATGTTTCATCCAGCAAGGCCCAAAACAGCTTTTATTTTTTACTTCTTAAGATGTTAGTGATTTTCTACAGCACTTACAAGTAATTGATGAAAACAAATCAATCTAACCTGTGGAATTCTTGGAGCCTTTTTGAATATGTCCCAGATTTCATCAGCCATGATCTCATTTTTTTCTAGAAGAACATCTATAATAAGACATGCAAACTGTCAGTAACTTTCATCTATTCAAATGTATAAACCAAATTATGACAATAATGCATCCCTTGAGCACTAATTAATCTAAAAGGGCCACCTGCAATGGATTTCAATTTGCAAACTTCAAGTTCCTGGAAATGTTCACCGAATAAGGCCAGATTTTAATATGCTGCCTTAACTAGTCAATAAAACCTCAAGATGACCATAAAAAGGGTGTATCTAATATCACAACTCTCATGCATCTAGATGTTGGTTTCTTAAGTACCTGCAATGTTCTCAACTGCAGAACGATACTCTCTTAAAACAGACGTGCATTTCTCCACACCATATCGCACATACTCATCCCTCAGTGCTTGTATCTTTCTATGAAGCTAAAATCAAGAAAAACAAAAATGATGAAGATCATATTAAGCATTTGCCATCAGTTCTTACAAAAATCATGAACCGCTCAATACACACACATGGTAAATCAGAACCAATATGATGTAAAAAACAACTAAATGCTATTTGCTCACGTGAACCATAACATCGTCTTCTTTTCTGTAATATATCTTTCCAAGCACGGACATGCCACTTTGTAAAATGAATTTCTCTGCATAAACACCAGCTTCAGAAAGAGCTGCTCCGGATAGCCAAGATAGATGGTCCACACCAAATATCTCCTCTTCAATAACCCTAGCTGTTCACTCATCGCAACAACAAAAAAAGAGTCAAGACTTTAGTAGCACAATTTCAAGTATTCAGAATATTTATCTTATATTATTATAAAGTACATTTCTTTGTCAAAATCAGTGTTATGAGGCTCGCCCGCAGACTCTGTAAGTCAGTAATGTAGGGTTACTGCTACCTAACTAAAGATTACTCAACCTCGCAGTAGCACAAACTTCCCGAGATTCATAACACTGATGTATATGTTTATAGCATTAGGAGACTTGTGAATTCCAAATGCAAGCATGGTAAAGTCCTTTTCTTTTGTGATAATGAAAAGTTAGAGAGAGAGAGAGAGAGAGAGAGAGAGAGAGAGAGTGTGTAATCATATGACCTTTACAACACTAATTTTACTTTGCCATTCCACTTTTAACTCACACTCTCATTATAATTTTTCATTTTTTCTTAAAAAGCTGATTATTTATGTGCACAGACCAGATACTGTTTGATTTGTGATGATTGTGGGCATAGTAGGGGCCAATGAAGGGCTTGGATTTCTTTTTAGCAAATTTCCAAACCTTTAGAAGAGGTAAATGCAAGAAACACTAAAACCTTTTCATCATTTTTTCTTCCTCCTTTCCTTCAATCTTCTTTATTTTAATTTTTAACTGTTTAGAGACTCTAATATCTAAAATAAGTCAACCCCTACAATTTTAATGTTTTTGTATTCTTTCTTTGAATTCTTTATTATATTTTTTAACTGAACTCTATATTTCAATCCTTTCATTCCTTATTCCCCTATATAAAGTACACATTCAAAGTTTTAAAATATGAAAGCCACATAGAAAAGAGACTCCCTGGAAGCATTACATTTGGGTATGAAGAAAGGGTAACTCTTTCACAAGTACTGTGGTGAAAAGTTCAAAGGAGGCAGCATTATTAAACATTTTTTTTAGCTTAGGTTGGCTAAGAGCTTAGGTTGGCTAAGATTAACTGACGTAAGCTTTACTCAGGTGACTTAGCCTAAGTTTTATAGACAAACGTCTGAGTATGCAAAGGGTCAAATTCCAAGATGTCTACATAGTCATTTTTGTAAGTGTACCCCATCACATGTAACATTTCATTTGGCAACTTGTATATGCATTTTGTACATCCCAAGTCACCATTCATCTGTCAACCCATATATGTTCACACTATCCTACCTCAAAAGGGCATTGTTAGTAAGCCTCTTAGAGTACGGGTTGGTTTAGGACATGCTTCTCTTAGTTTGTAGTAGGAAGCTTATTTTGTTTAATAGAAGCCATTATTCTTTTGCAATTTTTTATTCTTATTTTATGAATCTAATTGTATTTTATATATATAAGGTTTTCTTTTGACACACTTATTCCTGAAAGATTTCACCCATTTTAAACGTCTAATCTAAAAAAATTATCAAACCTTAAATTATTTGCTCTCCTTCTTCTAGGCCTTGTCTTGTCTTGTCACTCAATCAAAATTCCAGTGTTAAAAGGAAAATACTATCAGATTAAGTCATCCAAAATGAAGCAAAAGCTTAGAAACAACTCCAATTTTATCTAACCTGGAACTTATATAATGAAGATATCACAGTTTGAGATTTTATTTTGGATTATAAGAGACTCTTCTTAACAAGTTATTAAATAATATTTTGTAGGCCGTTGTGTTTTTGAAAAAGAGGAAATAAAAAACATAATGTATACAGTTTATAAAATCTGTACTCCACCTTGTGGCCAAAAAAAAAATGGTACCCACTCTTTGTAGGCATTAAAGAATTCTTTGCGAATATGATCCATCTCATTCTTGACCACTCGACCAAGGCACTTCTACACACAAACCAAACACCTTCATGCACAGCTTTTGAACAAACTCTTCAACAACCTACTAGAAATACTCTCTTCAAGAGCCCATTCTCTTCATCCTTGTTATTCTTATGTGCCTCACCTTAAGGTTTCTTTTGCACCTCTACAACTATTGTGACCCATGACTTCTCCTACCATCACTCTATCCCTAGACTAGTTTTTATAGGTAGTGGGCCCAAACCTAGCCTCGATAGAAAAGTTTACACGTGAAGACTCAACCCAAGCAACTCTTACCTAGTTGACTCCTTTGTTGGATACTTGCTACACATATGCCCTTCCTTGCCTCAAACATAAGCTATTAAGCTCTCAAAATCCATGGCTCTTGTTGTACTTCAACGGCCTTTTAGAGGATATATCCTCTTGTTTTAGTTTGCCTCAACCTTATAAATAGATCAAAGTTGACCCTTCAAAGCTCAAGTAGTCTTCCCAAGATCCTTGCTATGCCAGCCCATTTTCCTAGCTTGGAATTCCCTTCCTTTCCTACTATCCTAACTTGACCTACCTAAACAACAATCTTTGTCTTGGCCTTACTCATTCCCAATTCCCTTGTATCACACAACTTTGGGCATCTAGTTCTAAGAACCTTCTTAAACATAGTTATTGCTAGTATCCAACTACCATCTCCAAAAACACATAACTTGCTCCTTCACAACATCCCAACTTGGACCCTTCTTATTTTTGTCTCCTTGTTGCTATACTTGTCTTGACACCCTTGACCACCTCTAATAACAAATCTCCACATAGCTCTTTGCTCAGCCAATAATTATTTTATTGCAGCAACAGGAGCCACAATTCAATATTCTACTTTTACTATCTAATTTTATTTTTCAGAGGGTGTTTTTTACTTTTCTTCAAAAGTATCTTGGTTGTGTACAATATACACAATCAATCATATCCAACGGCCCCCATGCAAGGGCTAAAAAAAGGGAGAGGGTGAGGGGGGCCATTATAAATACCTTTTTGGCCCATAGTTTTATACCCTTTGTCTTGTAATTTTACTTGGCAATTTTTTATTGTATTGTAATACTATTTATCATATTCCTATTGCATATACAGAATTGGCTACTATGGAAAACAAGCATATGATATTGCATAGAGATTTATTGCATAAGTTTGCATGGACCAATATAGTTTGTTATATCAGCAAACCAAGGACTTTTGACTAAAATTGCAAAGAGATGCTCATCTGGAAAAGAATCATCCACAAGCATTGAATTGTCATCATTTTGCAACCTAGACAAGAAATCTGCAACCACAATCTCGACCAGGTTTATGAAGTATGGCGAGACCAAATACTTGCAACAATAGCATTTATCTAATAGCTATCCCATTAATTATTAGTTTATTCATTGTAAAATAGATGGAAAAATGAATGACGAAATTTATTGATGTAATAAACAATTGTGAGAATTCAGTTTCACTTATAGAATAATTAATGCAATACTGAAATAACTTTTACTCACATAATAGATAAATCAAAATGATTACCATCTTCTTGTCTAAGTATAGCTCCTAAGGTAACATCTATTATGTTGCATAAATGTAAGGAAAATTCCGATCTAGACCTTGTTGCATTGGATTCAATGCAAACTTTTCTTTCAACATGCCAAAAGTCTGTTGGCATTCTAGTGTCTAGTTAAAATTTGCATCATTAGTCCACAAAACAAAACATCAGTGATCCAAATTTACTGAAATTGTGTATGAACCTATATAAGATTCCCTATCAATTTGAACCCATTTTTTTCACCCTTTTCCAAACTCAGTCAAGAGACATTATGTCAAACACTTTGATTTCCTGCTGATTATAGGTTTCAGATTGAGGTTATGAGAATTGTCTGTTGCTGTCTTATTGTTTAGTGCACAGGAATATGTTGATATTCAAGATAAACAGCACATGCATATGACAAGACTGAAACTGAATATTCTATTCATTATTACAGTTGTATAGAACTGATTACAAAGCATGTAATAAGAATTTTCTGACCTCTTAAAGGAAGCCAAAAAGAGGTAATATGCTGGCATTCACACCCACACGGAGCACTGAGCAAAGTAGACTGCTACAGCAGGTTCCATGGCCACCATCCAAATAGACTCAGCAAGTACTGAAACTTCCACGCCACTATCTTGAGTGATTCTTTGATCAGATTTTTAGCTATGCTCATGAAATGCCTGCTAGACTCATATGCTGACCTTCAGCAGATAAACTACTCCACAATACCAGGTTGACCACTATGGACAGGTCTGAAATGTTACTTCAGTTAATACCTGTTTGCCCAGTTGAAGACACCAAATGTGTGCAAATAAAAGGGTCGATACACCTCTTACAAACTGAAGATGCACATGTACAGGATCACATCAGTCATGGTTAACTTTGGCGCTCAGAAAAGATTGTTATTCCTCATGCCTGGCAGACAGAATATGAGGCGACCAGCATAAATTATTCACCCAACAATACAATCACCAACAAACAATCAATTTCACCAGATTGGTTTTGAATAGCATCCCAGCACTCACAAATCATGACGCCCAGCAGTAGTAGATGGTAACACCAGCAATGAAGAAACACCCTGAAAGAGTCAGACAATCACCCTCTACTAATCTCCAAGACTCATCCCACCTTAGGCAATGAAATCACCCAGCAGCAATCATGTACACCCAGCAGATGATAGAAATACTTATAACTCATCTTTCCCTGTAGCAATCAATTTCACCCTGCTAAAACCTTCACGTCCCACCAAGGTAATTAACTCTCAACGCCTAGCTGACAAACACACACCAAACATTCATTTGGCCCTGTATTTTTATTTAATATAGCGCCCAGTCATTGAAAAACCTGGATTCTTAATAAACAAAGGTATTGAACCTATTTCTTCAGCTTGTGAAATTTCTCCTAGTATAAGACTTTACAAATTTCAAATTACCTTCAATGGACCTGCACTTCATCTCAGACCATTAAGCTGACAATTAATTCGTCTTCTTCTATCTCTAAACTGTTAACCCACCTGCATGGATTCTGATTAAATCCGCCATCAACCAGTGAGGGTCTCGCACCAAAGTAGTTGATATTCTCTGTGAGGGTTTTCATCCTCAGGAAGTTCTTGGAGAAAATTCTCTGTAAACTCTCATATTAAAAATTCACACATAGAGAAATGAGCCCCAATACTTTTTGTTTTAACAGTTCTCAAATCCCAACACCACTTGTGGGAATTAAAATATTTTAATAAAATATTTCCCTTTCTTTACTTTGGCACTCAATCCAAAGTATTAAAGTCACTTTATTTTTATAAAAATTAAATAAAGTCGAAACATTATAACTTAAGCATTAATTTTAATAAATCACCTGCTTTGCTAAAGGCCTAACCAAACATTGAATCCTGAAACTGAGCAACTGAATAAAATGCGATGTCAATAAATGAAGTCAACGCCCAATACAATTACTTTCTAAAAATAGTAATAATCTGCAAGAACTATGGAGTTCCCTGAACCATCTGATTAGCCTACAGTAACCCAATCGATAGGCTAATACTCAACAACTGGCTAAACTCACGAGGGGGTCACTACAACCTACAATAATACATGACGTGTCCAAGAAAATTTCTCATATATTTTGGCTTTTCCAAAATAGGAAGATTTTTTATTACATATGCCTCCATAGTATCAACTTCACCTTTCACAAATATGTTATGGCCCAAGATAATTCCTTCAATCATGACAATGTGACATTTCTTCAATCATGACAATGTGACATTTCTCCTGACTTAAGGAGAGATTAGTGTCCTAGCATCTCTAGAGGATTCTCTCAAGATTCACTTTGGCATCTTCACATGCATTGCCATCAACAGTAAAAGCATCCTACTATCATTCATATAAATTTCAACACAATCATGAATCAAATTAACAAAATGCTTAACGTAGCTCACAAGAAGTACCAAGTGCATTGCAAAGTCTAGAGGGAAGAATATTGTAAGCAAATGTTCCAATAAACAAGTAAAATTGGTCTCCTCCTAATCCTTGGGGGAAAGGTGGATCTAGTTGTAACCACTAAACCCATCAAGAAAGGAGTAATTTATCCATACAAACACACCATTTGTCACTTTCCTTAGTGACAACCACTAATGGTGAAACCCATTGTCGATCAATTATGGGGTAAATCAATCCCACATTTAACAACTTTTTGAGTTCATTTTTAAGAAATTCCTAAAGAATAGGATTCCTTTTCTGTTATGGTTGACAAACAAGTTTACTTTATCCCTAATGTAGATATGTTGGGTGGAAGCGTTTGGATGAATCTCATGCATATACTGGTAGTGCCATTCAAAAGCTAAGCTATGTATATGCAATACACATAGTAGTCATTTAACTATATAGATTCAAGTCTTGGATGTATGCTAAGTGTTCTTCCAAGAAGAATTTTCCATTAAATATGATCCTAATGTGAAAGTAGGTTCCACAAATTAAAATGGGTTGTACTAACAATCATGTGGTAACAATTAATGGAACATTAGAAAATCTTGTAAAAGGTTAAAAGATTGTCCAACTATAGGAAAAATACCAAATGGACATAAATATATTAAAAAATGAGAAAGCAGTTGGTCTCAAGTAGAATTAAAAAATACAATTTTAAAAGTAACTAGAAGATGAGAAGTAATATATACAATTACAAGTAGTTCGTTGAACAAAGAGTTGGTTTGTTCAACATATCACTTGACCAACTACATATGTAAATAATAATAATCTAAACTATTGTTATTGTTAATGATGTAATCAAATATTTTAATCCAACAATCCCCACTAATAACATCATTGTCTCAAGAAGATCAATCAAGAAATTTCAAAAAGCCTCAAATCTCACTATTGCAAGAGATACAATAAAGATGTCAACACATTGCTCTTGAGTTGAACAATAGCAGAGTTGAATATTTCTATTTTTAAACATGTTCATAGATGTAATGGCTCTGAATCTCAATGTATTTAGTGCACTTATGAAAAACAAGACTTTGAAAAAGCTTCAACAAATTGTGATTGTCACATAACAAAACAATACGATGTTCCTTAGGAACTACTAGGCCTACCAAGATACGTCATAACCATATCACTTTATAAAGAGCTCCACTTGTGGAAAAAATATTCTACCTCTATAGAAGAGAGAGCAACAATTGTTTGCTTTTGGCTCCCTCACAATAGTAGACTAGATCCGAAAAAGAAAATAATGCTTGAAGAAGACTTCTTGTCGTCCAAAGAACATGCATAGCCAACATCCGTCTATCCTTGCAAAGAAAAATGGTCAATCTATTTGTATTCCATGCAATACTCCACTGTGCTATGATTGTATTTCGAAACATGCTTGCTACTTTCCAGTTAGATTCTTAATTAATTTTGGAAAACAACTAATAGCATAGTTCATATCTAGCATGTTGTACATCAAGTAAATGAGACTCCCAATCAATTGATGATAAAGAGTGGCATTCACTTCAGATGATGGATCTTGTTAGGAATGTTGCAATCTCATCTCCATGGGTGTCATGATCAACAAATCTTAACACTTGCTAGCTTTACAAGTTGCATGTCAGGAATTTGTCCTCACATGGTGCAATGTCCCCTCTTGAATTTCAGAGGGCAATATAATATTTTAATTTAATGCTAATGTTTTAAGTTAAATTTAATATTTAACTTAGCATTAATTAAAATATTATTAAAAAGGCAGACATAAGGTGTCTTTTCAAAAAGGGGTAAAATTGATTTTTAATGTTGGGAATTAAAAGTTACATCAGTTTTAAATTAAAAAGATTAAAATAAAAAGGGAATCTCAAGATTCAGATGGGAGTTACAGTTGGAGGGGAGAAAAGCATTTTGGAGCTCATTTTTGTTTAGGCATGGATTTTTGGAAAAAAAGAAGTGGTTTGCTGTAAGTTTTACAGAACTTTGTGAGAACGTTAATCTTCATGAAGAATATCACCTCCAACGCTAAGAGATGTTTCCTGGGTGATTGCTGATAATTTTATTTTCAGAGACTGTGCTGGAATTATTTGTAGTAACTTAATGGAGTTTGAAAATGCAGGGTTTGAGTAGCAAATGAAATCATTGTGAAAGTAAATTGTCTGCTCAATTTGAAAGTCTCTATCAAATGTTATTACAAGTCTTGTGGTTGTTATAATGGCTGCATTTTTTTTAATATATGAGAACCGTACAAATTGGGTCACAAAAAATAGTTGTGATATTGAAAACTTTATATCTGAATTGTGTCGGACTTCATAGAGAAGTAAGAGTGTACAGAGGATTTGATTTGAAGTGCTTGATTTCCAGCTATCATCACCACAAACCATAAGCCATACATTTTCAGAATTCTGGTTCGAAGACTGAGGAGTAATGTGCATGAAGGAGGAAGAAGAGTCTGTACAATTTTCATACTTCTTCAAGAAATAATTTAATTGTAATGTCCTCTACTTGGAGTATGCCTGAATTTGCCTTAAGAGACCATTACAGAACATAAAATTATTTAACAAATAATAATCTATGGCAATTTATCTAATATATATTGAACTTAAGAATAAATGAGCTATTAACATTTATGAAATAATGAACAACTACTTAAACTTGAATCCCATCTATATACTCCTTTCCAATAACTAACCATGGTAGGGATGGGTTGTCATGCCACCCCGCAAGTCCAGAACATATCACTCATCCGGATCCTGCTAAGATCATTGATCGACCAGCGATAGAGGGGTTTAGTGGAGATCAACTCTATAAAGGATAATATTAATAAGTACTAATTATCCTTTATAGATAGTCGCGAATACTCAAAGAAGCAGCATGGGAAGTGTCTAGAACAAAGAGGCATAGCATGATGAGAAGACGTGTCTTGCTGAGGAGGCATAGCAAGAAAGAAGAGTCACAACTCATTAAAGAAACATGACCCCTGCCATCCTAAGGACATAAAAGGAAATCGATTGTCAATAACAAGGAGAGATCAATGATTAGACAGATATACCAGGGCAAATATCAGTAAGCACAACAGCTATAAAAAGGACTCGTGCAATTTCAAGCGCAGGAGACCATGTTAATAGGAATATCTATATCATCAAAAGGATATCAAATCTAATTCACAGTTGGGTGTATTTCTGCCATTTATTGTATTACCTCTATAAGTATAGTCTTGCATAAGGAAGGCATATTAAATATATTTCTGCACACAATAATTTATCTATGTATGCATATTACTTATAAGATAATAAAGTAGGATTTCAACATTTAAAAATAGAATTATGTTAACTGTCTGAAACCCATCCTGTGGAAGGGCCTAAGGTGCAGTGATAGGGCCTAGAAGCCCACTTATGACCTCTGCCCAACTCCTCTCGAGGGTAGGGCCTCAGGTGTAGTGGTAGGAGCCAAGAGAGCCCACTTGTGACCTCTGCCCGATCCCACAAGATGGCAAGTGTCTTCCGGGTTTGGGGACATGATGGGGAAAGCAGGTCCAAGTCGTCAAGGGAGAGGGTTGTGGTATACACCCTCTTAGGCTTGGCATATGGCTTTGGGTGTACCCACCATGTTCCCTCTCCCAACTTCCAAATTTGTTGCATTATTGATAATCTGTGAATGTGATGCAATTACCTAATCCTAACCAGTATATATATATATATATATAGCGAATGTGGTTCATGTGATGAATGCAGGCTCAATCCAAGATTTCATCATTAAAGAGGCATTTATCTGAGAAAGTGAAAGTCCTAACCCTAAATTGTTGTAATTGGTGACCAACAGGCAAAGTCTAGGGTGGATCGGGATAAGTGTCAGAACCTTGGTGGTTCTCAAATCGTAACCCAACTGAAGTTTTTGTGTTTTTTGCAATTTTTGGTTTTTTTGTGATTTTGAGGGGTTTTGACAAAATAATAGATTGCTGCGATTTTACTAAGAAATTCAAATAAAATCTAAATAAATTCCAAATTACAATTTATTGCTCAGATATGGTAGGCGCTTCAATGTATTCATCTTCAGAACAATTACAATGATAAAGAAGGAGCTATAAATGAAATACAATAGATTTATTGATGAAAAAACCTGATTTTCTTCTATGGCGGCTGCAATAAATGCTGTATGGTACGGCCAGTAAAAGAAATGACTCTCCAGTCTCCGTATACAATGCCAGATCTCCAGAAAAACCCAAGACAAAGCCAACGCCCAAGACTGAGTGCCAGTATCTGAAAGCCAGGGAATAATCTCTGAAGGAAATACGTACGGCCTGCAGGTACAGAGTACGGCCTGTCTGCAGCAGTAATAAATAATGTACGGCCTTTGGAAATTGTGCCAAATCTCAAATGAATGTCCTCTGAAAAGTACGCCTTGACTGCTAGATGAAGTTCCCTGTGATTCTCTGATAAAATAACTCAATAATCTCGAAACTGTGATCTCTGGATGAAATCACCAAGTGCCAGCTTCAACTGATATTTCACAGCCTCAGTCTGCCTGATCTCTGAAGAGGTTACGTTCTCCAGAAACGATCGTCTGCCAGAAACCCTAGGGTTTGCAAACTCCAAAGTTCAGATGCAAGTTCAAGACAAAATTGAATAATAACATGATAGTTCGATTTTGCCTGTGAAGAGTATATATTGCTCCTTGAGAAAATTCGACCTATTCTCCCTTTTAATAAATCATTTAAATTAATGATTTAATTTGCTCTTTGACTTAGGAAAAATAATTAATCATTGGCGTCCCCTTTTTAATGAATATAAATACTCATTAAGTCACCTTTTAATAATATATTATAAAGTATAATTAAATACTTTATAACTTAGCCAAATAATTAAATATTTTAATATTTCAATAAAGTGACTTTATTATAAAGTCAAATTATTAAATATTTAATAACTCAATAATTGCTCCTTATTTCTCCGTCAAATCAATCAACTACTGAACTGGGTCGAAACTGAGCTGAATAACTGCACCAGGTGCCCTGCCCGAAATAGCAGCTTCCGTCTGACCTAACTTTCTAAAAATAGAAAGTTCTCTGAAAAAGCTCTCTGGAAGATTCTGCGAAGGCCCAACCTAACACACTGCAATTCTGGAGCTAACCAACACTGAGCAACTGCCAAAAATGATCCTGAACACTCCTGTCAGCTACGAGGATCAAATGATAGGCTAACCTCGTCACCAGCTGTACTGACTAGGATGGGGACATGACCAGCCCTCCCGAAATTGCTTGTCCTCAAGCAATCTCAACTCTGAATCTGTAAAATCTCCTCTGCTCCCTTAGCATCCTCAAGCGTAAATCTCTCCACTTGACGATATTCCTGATCTGCAGCCTCAAAGGTGTTTCTCTCTCATATCGGATGGCCTCGGGTACTAATCTCATTCCCTTCATCATCAAGGGGTGACAAAACTGGAGAGGGTATAACATGCTGACCCAATGCCCTTTTTAGGCGAGAAACGTGAAATACATTATGGACCTTGCTATCGGCTGGCAAGTCCAACTCATAAGCAACCTCGCCCACACGTCTGACAACACGAAATGGACCATAATAGCGAGGTTTTAGTTTCTCTGCCCCACTCTTCCGCAGAGTAGACTGACGATACGGCTGCAACATGAGGTACACCATATCACCCACCTCAAATCTGCGCTCAACCCTCTTCTGATCAGCATACTGCTTATGCTGATTCTGTGCCTGCTGGATATTGTCTCGGAGAGACCTCAAGATGTCCTGCTGACTCTGCATCATATCACCTGCACTCGGCACTCTGCTATCGCTCAAAATCAAATCCAGAAGATTAGGCGCCTCATACCCGTACAAAGCCATGAAGGGGGTCATCTGTATCGTCATATGGTGAGTCGAGTTATAACAATACTCGCACAAATAAATCCACCTCACCCAAGCTCTCTGCTGACCAGCTATATAATTGCGCAAATAACATTCCACCCACTTATTGACAATCTCTGTCTGTCCATCGGTCTGCGGATGGTAGCTGGTACTCGGTGTCAACTCGGTCCCACAAAGCCTGAACAACTCCTGCCAAAAGTTGCTCATGAACCGACTGTCTCTATCGCTGACTATCGTCCGAGGCAATCCATGCAACCGGAAAACCTCTCTGAAGAACAACTCTGCAGTCTGCGATGCTGTGAAAGTAGTCGTAATCGGGAAAAAATGGGCGTATTTAGTCAACCGAGCGACCACTACATAGATACAATCTTTACCCTGGGCTTTCGGCAAACCCGTGATAAAGTCCATAGATAAACACTCCCACTTCCTGTCAGGTCTCGGAAGTGGCTGGAGTAATCCAGCAGGATAAGTGTGCTCCTGCTTGTTCTGTTGGCACACAGAACACTCACGGACATACTGCAAAACATCAGTTTTCAGCCCTTTCCAAGTAAACCGTTCCCGAACCATTTTGTAAGTCTTGTAGTATCCGGGATGGCCCGCCATAGGAAGGTCGTGAAAGGCTCTCAAAACCGTAGTCCGTAACTCAGAGTCAGGAACCAAAAGAATCTGCCCCTTGTAAATGATCAAGTCATCTAGCGGTATACATCGTCTGCTTTCACATCACATCGATGATGCAAGCCCATGGGTTCTTATACTCAACTATAATCGTGCCTCCAATCCTCTGTGATGCGTATAAGGCATTCAACTGGGGTCTGCGAGACAAGGCGTCAACTACTATATTCTGCTTCCCCTTAATGAAAGTAATATCGAAGTCATATGATTGCAGTTTACTGACCCATTTTTGTTGCCTCTCATTCAAGTCTCGTTGTCCAAGGAAATGTTTTGGGCGTATGATGCGATATGAACAACTGGTTGCTGCCTACTACAGGAGTCTTGCTAAACTTGTAATGATGCATAATGGCTAACATCTCCTTATCATAGATACTGTAAAATATCTCAGTAACTATCCATATATTTCCTGCTCTCAAATATGGCTCACATCAAAACGGCACCAATGCCCTCTCCTGAAGCATCACAGAATAAATCAAATGACTTCGAAAAGTCAGCAATGCTAGCACCGGACATGAAGTCATGATCACCTTGAATCTATCAAAGCACTCCTGCGCTGTGGTGACCAAATAAAAGCCCCCTTCTTCGTCAAGTCAGTAAGGGGTGCGGCGTGACGTGAGAACCCGCTAACAAATCTCTTGTAGAATGCACACAACCCAATGAAGCCTCTGAGCTGCGTAAGGTTCTCAGGTACCGGCCAGTCAACAATAGCTCGGACCTTTTCAGGGTCCATACTCACTCCCTTGGCACTGATGATGTGCCCCAGATATAATAACTCCTCCATGCCAAGCTCACACTTGGATTCCTTAGCATAGAAAGACAAGATACCCAAGACTGTATCAAATGAGCCAGATGCTCATCCCATGACCTGCTATAAACCAAAATGTCGTCGAAGAAGACTAACACAAATCTCCTCAACTGAGCACTGAAAACCCTGTTCATAGTCGAAGGTGGCAGGTGCATGGTTAACGAAGGCATAACCAAGAACTTGAAGTGACCGCAATGACCGGTTTTCTCAATATCTGCTCCCTCGTCGTATCATGGTACCCTGATCTCAAATCAATCTTCGTAAAGAAGACTGCTCCATGCAACTCATCTATCAGCTCATCAATGCGGGAATGGGTACCTGTTCTTGATGGTTCTTTTGTTGAGCTGCCTGTAATCGATGCACATCCGAAGTGATCCATCCTTCTTCTTCACCAATACAACCGATGAAGCAAAAGGGGATTTGCTAGGTCTGATATGACCCATAGCCAACAACTCATTAATGGTGAGGTCTCATCTCTTGAGTCGTTTCGGATGTCGGTAGGGAGTGATCATCACGGGCTTTGCGCCCTCCTCCAACTCAATAATGTGCTCCGTACCCCTGTCTGGAGGTCTACCAGGTGGAATATCACTAAACACTTTGGAGTGTTTAGTCCTCAAAATCTGTATGTCAGGGTGGTACTCACCCTTCTGCGGCTCCTGCTGGGCTGGCATCAACATGCACTCAGCCGCCCAGTCAACCATATCATGACGAATGAGCCTCTCCATCCGCCTGAATGAAACCATCCTAAGATTACTGTCCCGTATTGCCTTGATGACATGTGGTCTTCCGTCAACCTTGAATTTCATCTCCATATCCCGTAGGTTGAGCGTGAACTCACCCAAATCATGTAACCATGCCATCCCTAATACCACATCTGTATCACCCATATTAACAACATAGAATTCAGTCTTGAATTCATAGTTGTTCAGTCTCATCGGAAGATCAGTAATCTTTCTGTCGCACCTGAGAGTATATCCGTCAGCCACCTTGACTCGATACCCTCGAAAGCCTCTGTCTGGATACCACGTCTCTCCACTAGACGTGCATCAATAAAATTATGTGTAGCACCCGTATCCAACAAAGTAATCACCTTCTGACCTGCTAAGAGTCCGCGAAGTCGAAATGATCCATCTCTCTGAAGGCTGGTCAAATGGGCTTCCTGTAGCTTCCTTCCACCTTCATGTTCAACCTCATTTTCGGACCTCTCATCATCTGAATGCTCGGAATCAGCTTGCTGGTCTGACAGATCAGATTGTTCTTCGCCCTCGTAAAACCACTCCATTTGGTTATTTTTGACTTTCGGACGAAGTGGGCATATGTGTTTTTCATCATAGGGTGCCTTGCACCAAAAACACAACTTTTTCTTACGTAATTCATTCAATGTTTCTCTGTCAAACGGTGGTGCATTCTGTCTCTTCGGATCCTGTTGATCCTTCCTCCTGTCAAAGGGTCTATTTCTGTCATTGTTTCTATCGAAAGGCCTGTTGGGTCTCGTGTATGGAGTGGACCCTGAATTGAACTTGCTGCGAGGTGCTGCAAGTTCCATGCTTCGTGCCTTCCGCATGGCCTCCTGAAGTGTGGGAGGGTCAAAAGCCTTGACCCAACCTCTCATGGGTTCTGTCAAACCCTCAACAAATAATATAATGAGTCTCCGCTCTGAAATGCCAGTCACCATAACTGCAACTCTCTGAAACTCACCTATGTATGCATCCAAACTGCCTGTCTGTCTGAGCTGAGCCAACTCTCTGAAATACAGTTCTGGATCCTTCTTATCGAATCTCTCTATCAGTCTGCTGGTGAACTCCTGATAGGTATTGACCGCATGATGGCCTAGCGTGTACATGCCATGGTGCCACCAATCGTGTGCTACTCCGTCAAGATGTAAAGTGGCAAATTTAATTGCCTCATCCTCCTGCATAGGCCTAAGTGACAAGTAATTGTCCAATTTCTGGACCCAAGACCTAGCTGATGTCTTCTCTGACCCATCAAAATATGGCAGCGTAATCTTGCTCACCGCATACTGCAAGTCTCTATTCACCTGTGGCTGCTGCTGCTGATGCTGTGGGGGTCTACGATCAAATCTACCTCCTCCTCTGGGTTTATAGACATCTATAAACTCATGAAATGTAAGTGCCTGTCGGATCTCAGGCGCTAAAGACATGTACTCGCCATGAAATCTCGTCAAGTCCGCCACTGACATGCCATTCTGAGGCTGAAACTCCTGATGCTCTGCTCCTGGAGTCTGAGGTGGAGTCTCTCTGGGTAAGAAAGTAGGCTGGCCTGGCCTACGCTCCTGGTAGATCGGTGACGGCTGTCTAGGTACGGATGCCAATGGCTGATAATCGGCTGTCCAATTGAATGTAGTGTGGCTGTGTGGGCGTACACTGTCTAATGGTACCCATCAGCTGAGACATCATATCCATCATATTGTCGTGTCTCCATCTAAACTCCTCATCGGTGATATCACCCTCTGCATGTGCCTTCCCTAGATCTCTACGTGCCTCTGTAGGAATCTCACGATCTGCCATTAGGGTTGCAACACTGTTTTCACTACTGTTAGAACTGGATCTGTGAATCCCAAGTACCCCTGACACTATCTGACCCTCGGGGATAGGTGGACCTGTCCAATCCTCGTCTTTGCCTGTTCCTACGCCTCTCATATACTGAATAGGATCTCGGCTCATGAAAAGGCAAGCAAAAAGCACTCTGAATACTAAAAATCACTAAAAAAGCACTGAAAAAGCACAGGATGGCAGGAGATCTGTGCTCTGATACCACTGTCAGAACCCTGGTGGTTCTCAAATCGTAACCCAACTGAAGTTTTTGTGTTTTTTGCAATTTTTGGTTTTTTTGTGATTTTGAGGGGTTTTGACAAAATAATAGATTGCTGCGATTTTACTAAGAAATTCAAATAAAATCTAAATAAATTCCAAATTACAATTTATTGCTCAGATATGGTAGGCGCTTCAATGTATTCATCTTCAGAACAATTACAATGATAAAGAAGGAGCTATAAATGAAATACAATAGATTTATTGATGAAAAAACCCGATTTTCTTCTATGGCGGCTGCAATAAATGCTGTATGGTACGGCCAGTAAAAGAAATGACTCTCCAGTCTCCATATACAATGCCAGATCTCCAGAAAAAACCCAAGACAAAGCCAACGCCCAAGACTGAGTGCCAGTATCTGAAAGCCAGGGAATAATTTCTGAAGGAAATACATACGGCCTGCAGGTACAGAGTACGGCCTGTCTGCAGCAGTAATAAATAATGTACGGCCTTTGCAAATTGTGCCAAATCTCAAATGAATGTCCTCTGAAAAGTACGCCTTGACTGCTAGATGAAGTTCCCTGTGATTCTCTGATAAAATAACTCAATAATCTCGAAACTGTGATCTCTGGATGAAATCACCAAGTGCCAGCTTCAACTGATATTTCACAGCCTCAGTCTGCCTGATCTCTGAAGAGGTTACGTTCTCCAGAAACGATCGTCTGCCAGAAACCCTAGGGTTTGCAAACTCCAAAGTTCAGATGCAAGTTCAAGACAAAATTGAATAATAACATGATAGTTCGATTTTGCCTGTGAAGAGTATATATTGCTCCTTGAGAAAATTCGACCTATTCTCCCTTTTAATAAATCATTTAAATTAATGATTTAATTTGCTCTTTGACTTAGGAAAAATAATTAATCATTGGCGTCCCCTTTTTAATGAATATAAATACTCATTAAGTCACCTAATGAATATTACTAAAGTAGTATAATTAAATACTTTATAACTTAGCCAAATAATTAAATATTTTAATATTTCAATAAAGTGACTTTATTATAAAGTCAAATTATTAAATATTTAATAACTCAATAATTGCTCCTTATTTCTCCGTCAAATCAATCAACTACTGAACTGGGTCGAAACTGAGCTGAATAACTGCACCAGGTGCCCTGCCCGAAATAGCAGCTTCCGTCTGACCTAACTTTCTAAAAATAGAAAGTTCTCTGAAAAAGCTCTCTGGAAGATTCTGCGAAGGCCCAACCTGACACACTGCAATTCTGGAGCTAACCAACACTGAGCAACTGCCAAAAATGATCCTCTGAACACTCCTGTCAGCCTACGAGGATCAAATGATAGGCTAACCTCGTCACCAGCTGTACTGACTAGGATGGGGACATGACAATAAGGGACATTACATGGGCAAGAAACGCATGATAGGGCGCCAAAAGAGGAACATCCAACCAAGACAATTCCCATATCGCCCTTTAATATGTCTCCTTGCCATCCTTACACATGGTTGCTTGAAGGAAAAGATGTAAATTGTAATATAAACAAATTCACTATTTTTCCTTATTTACACATTTGGACATAACATATCTCCCTTAATGCATATTAGTCATTATGGCAGTAACTATACATATATTTATATGCCTTCAAATAATATATATTAAATGCATATATATTCAAATGCATACCCATTACTGATTGTAACAACTGTTGCTGTTTTTCTGAATGAAGACTTTTATTTATTTCTGATTGCTTCCATATCAAACTTTTTATTCCCTTCCTTCATTCATTCCTCAAGCAAATGTTTCCCCTCCTTATATACCTCTCATGGAGGGTGAGTAGTCACATACTTAATGGTCATTGCATCCCTTGCAAAGGATGCATCCTTTCTTTAATCACTACCTTATACAATACTAATCGCTGCCCTCTTAAAATCACTGCCTTTTCATTAATCGATGCCTTTACTAGACATTCCTTTTTAACAGCTGCCATAACAAATATGGTTGCTGTGTTTGTAAATGAATCGCTACTATCATATTCACTGCCTCATTAATTATAGTCAATGCTTATCAATTAATGCCCCTTCTATTAACACTCATCGCTGCCCATAATCTTAGTTACTACTTTCTTAATATCTTCCTTAAATTGCTGGCTGCTCATAAATGTATTTCCTTTAAATATATATATTATTTATATTTATTTTAATATATTGTATCTTTTCCTTATTTTAACATATTTATTTTTATATTAGTTTTATATGTGTATTTTATATTATTATATTATAATAATATTAAATTGTTAATATTTATTTTTTATATTTTTGATATTTATATTGTCATTTATTTTATTTATTAATTTATTTGCATTTCAAATTTTGGGGTCATGACATTAATTGAAGGCTTGGATGAGAGTTCTAGAGTTTTAAAGTGGCATGATACTCAAAAATTATTTTAACCCAATTCAATGCCAATCAAGGTTTCTATAGGTCAAAGGAAGGAAATCAAGTTTATGCCATACGATGCTATGATTTAAAAAAATTAATTTATGTAGTCACACAAAGTACTCTAGTCACAATAAATCTGAAAGTTGGTGTACCTTTGTAGGAGGCCACCATACTTTTTAGAAGGGTTTCGCACATTTGTTATTAAGGGAAAAAAAACAAGAATCATCGTAGCATCTTGGGTTGGCTGGAAAGGTCAAAAGTTGTTTAAACGAACATGCAACAATTTAATATTTGTGGGATTTAAAGTCTTTGTTGGGTATGATATCTGTTGAAATAATGTTTTTTTTCCAATGTTTTTGTTGTTAAATCTGAGAATTGGACATTAAGAATTATGGCGACTATATAAGTCTTCCATCACCTAAAAACAAACACTATATTCATACTTATTTATGAACTATTTGATAGAATGCTTGCAATTATCAATTGGTGAAACAAAAAATTGGGCGTGGAAAGTTCTAAACAGGGTTGGACATTACACATGGGTGTTTAAGTTGGCTTTATTAGTATGTTAATAAAATAGAGTTATGTAAGTAAATATTATATTGTTGAAAAGCAACTTAATATTATATTATTGTGAGTGTGTAATTGTGTGTGAGAATAATAATGTAAGCAAGTTGTTTTTGATACAATAAGCAGCATTTACAGGGTGTTGTACCCTTGACACAGAGAGCCACTAGGGCCAAAAAAGATCAAGTCCAAAAAACATTAAAGACCTAAACAAAAAAACATACACAGCGGACAAACAGCAGACAGACAAAAAACGCAGGAACAACAGACTAAGTGGCATTTTCCCAGTTCTTAGAAAGGAGATTAACAACATCATCTCCAACCCATTCCTAGCCTTCTTCAGTATTCTTCTTCTACATTTCATCCTTCATCACAATAGAAAGGGTGTTGGTAACATAGTGGACCAGCTTGACAGTGAAACAGGTCAAGCCACTGAATTTTTTGTCCATCTTTTCCATTCTCTCCTACAGCAAACGGAGCTCCTCCCCATAAACCGCATCTTTTACAGTATCCACACGCTCCACATCTAGAGGGTCCAAGGACTGAGATGTTGAGTCCTCCTTATGCACTTTGCTAGTATCAGGAATGGTGTGGGGCCCTCCAACAAACTCCTCCTCCTCTTCCCCAGACCCCTCGTCCATGCAATCTTTGTTGTTAGACCACTCCTCTTCTATATCCATGTCATTAACCTACATTTTCTTGTTATTCTTAGCCAGCCTACCAGACCTCTTGATGATGGTATTGCCACCAATCACAACCATAGCCCCAACCACTGTGTCCCCCTTAGAGTCCCTAGCCACAAAATTTTTACCTCTGTTCTCCCTGGTTGGAGGCTCCATCAAACCCTTTGCATCATCCTTAACTTTCTTTGTTCGGGTAGGTTTGTTAACAATCTTGGCAGGGGTCAACTTGAGCTCACAGAGACTAGTCACAACACTAGTCTGGGCTATTCCCACATTCCCCTTAAGCTTTTTAGTAGCAGGTTTACGCTTATGAGTTTCAGTAAAAACCGGGAGGGTTTCCCTGATGGGACCTTTGGACTCGGCCAGGCATATTTTGGCCACAACAACAGATTCAATTTCCTCAACACGGACCGCAAAAATGGGTTTTGGCAGGCATAATGTAAGATGGAAGTGGTAGAGCCTCATAATGATGCCTTGGTGGAGCGCAAGGGAGGAGTATCCTCAGGGTTTAGGCCAGCAGCTTCAATGCATTTTTCAACAAAGCTCTCTAAATCCTTAAGGAAAAAAGGAAAGCTTAACAGAATTTTGTGTCGAAGGTGATTTAAAAGAGGGAAGTGATAGAAATAGTAGGTTTTGTATCTACCTTCTCGGGTCATGTACTTCATTAGGGCGAGGCAGACATGGTCCCAAGGCTACGGGGGAGCCTCTCTCTCAAACCCCGACTAGTTGTTAAGTGAGTTGTTAAGACAATTCACATAGAGATTTAAGAGTGAAAATAGGAGGGAGAGAATTAAGGTGTTTAGACAACCCTACTTAGATTTAGTGTGAGAGGTCGGTGGAGTTATTATAGGAGTTAGAAAACTTTTCCTATATATTTGTCACTCATGATATTGAATTTTAATTGATTATGAAACTTTATGAGCTTATGCTCTTGCTGAATATGGGGTAAAACCATTATTGCCCACCCTTAATATGGAAATTTTATTCCATTCAAACTTCTACACGTCCTTGTTGCAAACTATTGTGGGCATCCTTTCTAACAACTTTGGAGTTGAAATAGCAGCAACATGAATTGACAGAAATGTCACGAGAACATGCTCATGTCGGAACAAGAGTATTGTCTTTTATATTTTGTTGATGGATGTTTGTGCACGCAACAACTTAGATAAAATGCAGAGTACTCTATCTCTTTTGAAAGGAAATCAAATCCCAATAACTCAGAAAATGACCAACCCGAGGCTTCAAAGGTTAGATCTTGAGTATACAAAATACCTCAATGTTCAATGTGTATTTGTTGTTTTGACAAGGGGCTTATGACTATAAACTGAAAACCCTAAGTGTATCTTCAGACCTCAGATCTGAAACTGATCTTTTATCATCTGATTTGACAATGAAGTGATGTTATTCCTAACTAATTCCGATATTTAAAATAAACTTCAAAAGTAAGGTGAAATAGAGAAGGGTTCAGAATTCTTATGGATAACTATAATGATAACTCAATGCTTCAGATAAACAGATCCCTTAAATAACCAATTTCTGCTTAATCGGAAAGCTCACAATGCCACAAAAATAGTGCAATCTTCAATGGAAATAAATATTTTCAAACTGCAAAAATTCATTAAGTACCCAGATCTGGTGCAACTTGAACAAACTCCCACAATCAAACTGAATTTAGAATTAGTTCAGACTAACCATGCAAAGTAACTTACAATTAAAAAATTACAAATGGAATGAACTAGTGATCCATCAAAAATCCAAACACTTCATAATCGAAGCAATTGCACTTCATCTGATATCTGAGACAGAACCATGAAAATTAATGAAACAACCCATTGAACACCAAAATCAATGCTTCTTCTTCTATTGATTTCAAAATAGTTTAAGTTCAACAATTCTTGATCTCTCCAACACTAAAACTTCTAAGTACTAAAACCTTTTTCTAGAACTATTTACTGTTGGTAGGCTTGAACTTCATCCACTTCATTATCAAGCTCATTTTCTTCCTGTCTTGGAAATGCGTAGCTTTACAGTACCATAGCAATGTCATATCCTGTGGAAGGCACCATTTCATATCCTGTTGGGGTAGACATTTCTTGAGCTTCAACATTATGAACCTCTTTCGAATATGCTGGTTGCAATCTGAAAAATCATGACAATTTAATTATGAATGTCAGTTTGTACTGTGAAGTCTGCACCAAATAGACATAACAGCCTCTGCGAGGAACACTCTCCCAGGTGAGCAATTCTCTTGTGGATTCTGAGCTTACAATGGTGAGGGTACTCTTCCACTGTTCGGCCTTGTATTCCAGACCCTATTTGGTCACTGTTGATAATTCAAACCTTGATTTTGGTTCCCTTAAGAATCCTGCAAATAACTATTCTGATTGCAAAGACAAGTTACCTCTGGGTTAGTTTCCTCATTTCCTCAAATAATTCTTTGATCTCATCCTTCTTCTCCTACGCTTGGCATGTGCTGCCCTTGCAGGTTGAAGAAAAAGACACCAAGCAGGAAGAGCCTCTGAAATAGGCATCCTTGGGCATACAACCATGGCTTGTGTAGTCATGGGCATAGGATTGAGAATTGGAGTATGGTGGGGCAGAGACTGATTAATCCGGTACGTTTAGTCTAGCATTCGAGGAGTGCCAAGGTGGTTAACAGGGCCAGAACCAAATTGTCCCAGCTTAGAGTTAACTTTTACAGTTTTTACTGCCTAACCATAAGCATCAGTCAAATTATTTGAAGCAGGATTCGCTCTTCTCACAAACAAGAAGGTGAGATTGTCCAGAGTTGAATAGTATACTTGCAATGCTGCAACATCCCCAATATTGTAGGGATGCTGCAGACGAGTGTAGGCCTTATGGAATTTTTTATTGATGGTGTTGACTAGTTCATTATCCTATCTTTTAACTTCAACAAACTGCCTATAGAGATTAATGAGCTCAATTGGTATCCTAAATCTCCCAGAAAACGGGTCTTCCATATGATCCCAAGAGGTAATCCATTGTGCAGGTAAATGGACAAACCAATAAAAAGCATCTTCCGCTTGAGAGTGGGGGAATAATCTGCATGCCACATCTTCATGCTGAATTTTCCAATTATGCATAGTATCTTTGAAGATCTTAACATGTTCTTCAATAGTCTTATTTGCATTTTTGAAATGGACTTTTGAACAGAATTTATTAGGAATCTTGGCATGTCTTGATAGGCATTGAATTGGATAAGAGAAGGGTTGTTAGGGAACCATTATGAATTCACTTCATCCAAAGGTAGGCTATGCATAACTTCATGTTGGATAAGGACATATTTGTTGTCCCATCAAAAGCTCATGATATCCCTTTATATCCCAAAATTTCATGATATCCATATAGGTCCCATTTCCCCATAGCTCTCTCGCTTCATTTAACTAGCAAAGATCTTCATGAAAACCCCGTATCACAAAGATTCAATGCATATACAGATTTATCCATAATCCTTCATATCCCCACTATAGCCCATACCATCCCAAAGTTTTGCAATATCCATCACCTCTATAGGCTTCTGCAGCATCTTGATCCATCTCATATTCCCGCGATATCCTTACCCACTCGAGCCTCCACAATATCATCCATTACTAATGAATTCACAAACATTTCACACATATGGCGGGAATTTGTAGCTTATAAAGATATAGCCATATACCTACATTGAATCTCCACTATATCATACCTTTCACCTTCATTGCTCCCATTGACCGTTTATGCGGGATTACACTGGTATTTATCATATATATGCATATAATAAGAAGCCCTGCAGATCCATGAATCCTTCGAAGTTTCACATAAATTGAAAAAGAAGTGAATAATCTTAATTTTGAGCCCAATATAGTGGAATATCATACATCCACAACCCCGTTGGAGTTCTGCAATGTCCATATAACCTTAGAAACTCTGCATTGATTTAATATGTGCTTTAAACAATGGTTCTAATTAAGGATTGGTGACTTCATATATCTCAAAATGCATCCAATGCCTACAATAATGGTAATTCAAGATTAATCTTAAGGATTTAATTTGTATAAGTTTAGATTAATGAGTGATCTCCATATGCAAGTTTTGGTTTTATCATTTATGTATTATAAAGTTGATATCCTATGATAGCTTAATTTTTTGTAAAGTTATTTCTTGTATTAAAGGCGGTTTATAAGGTTACTTATTAAGTCTTTTTATGCAAAATTCAATGTCAAGGGTTTCTAAAATAAAGTAGGAGTTTAAGGGAGTTTTCCCTTAACCAAAGATCACTTCAAGATGAAATTTGGTAGGAGATACTGACCAAGGAAATGTAGATATTGAAGACTTAAAGGAGGGAATGTTTGGAAGCAACCCTTCTTCTAAAGCTAAGAAGTTGGTTAGTAATGGAATTGCATAGGTTGTTGGCTTCCCCACCTTTGTCCAAATTCTAGAACTAATAATGGAATGTAGAGAGTTTTATTTTGTTGAGTCTAGAAAGATTATTGCATCTGATGGAAGGGTTCTAGTGGAAGGGTTCTAGCAGATTTGTCTTTTGCAACAATCACTAAGGCATTTGGAATCCCTTCTTACCCCACCATGATTGATGTGACTAAGGACTATGGCAAGAAGGTTTATGATCAAGGACCTAAGAAGTGCCTTAAGATCATCAATGATGATTGGATGAAGAAACAATGAGTGGCATTGGCCAAGATGCCAAAGAATTTGTTTAGAAGTGACTTCATCACAGAGATTAATGATTTGGTTACTTTGTTCGGAAGAGTGATGGGTTTAGGGTCTGCCTCCACATTTAAGGATTGGACGTTCTATTTTGTTAAAGAAGAGTTATAAATGGAGACAAGAAGATCCACTCTGTGAAGCTCATAAGTGACAGCATCTACAATCAATTCATGATGTTAAGAGACACTAAAATATTTCACATGACAACATATGTGGTATATATGCTTGGTAGAAGTTTTAGATACCATGGATTGACTTGTGTTGGTAATGTTGGCAATGATTCAAGACAAATGAAAGTATAAATGTTACCCTCAATTGCTATTGTGAAATTCCCTCTCTCACAATAGAAGAGTAAATGATGCCTTTACAATATATCTCGCAAGGATGCTGCAAGGAGACTTGAGTAAACGGCTATGTAATTAAGCTATGCAATTGGTAAAGAACTTTGGCTATTGGTATATTTAGTTTCCAGAGTTTACTTATTTCAGAATAGAAGGATTCCTTGGGGCAAGATACAAACTTTCATAATATCCTATTCACAAGATGGTGTTGCTCAAAGTGACAAGACAAATATGTCATTCCTACAAACTCTTGAAGGACCTACACTAAGTTGTTGTGCCATATCCTCTTATTGTGGAGAAAGGAGCATTTGCTTTCCCTTCCTCTCAATATGCAAAAGGTTCAAATGTAGAAATGTTGTTCTATCATTTGGGGCTCCATTCCAAGAAACATTTTGATCCTTATAATAAATTAAGGAAGAATATAGGGAGGCAGTATAAGCATAAGGTAAAGAAAATACAAAAGGCTTCCCTTAGATTACATCGGGCAGTTCAAAACCATGATGGTACTTGATCAAGTAGAGATGGTTGAGATTTGGTACAACAACAAGAATATAGAGTTATATTTGATAAACCACTTCCCCTCCTAATTTAGTCTAAACTAGCAATAACCAATCTTCATAAGATAATGAAACCAATAATCCGATATAGCAAAAGATGGGTTGAGATACAAGCTTCTGAATTGATGGATCAAAACAACTCATTAGCATATGATCTGATGGAGTCAAATTTAGATGAGTCTGAGCCATCTAAAGAAGAGCCTTCTAAGGATGATAATAGGGAACACATTGAAGAAGAAACAACATCATCTTCAAAACAAAAGAGCAAAGATAAGGGGAAAAAGATTAAAGAAAGTCAAAGGAAACCAAATGCATGTACTAGAGTCTATAAAAGAAAGAATGATCAAAGTAAGGGCTCTGAGAAGCAAGTTCCCAAAAGAGCTAAGAGGAGTAGGAAGCAAGCATCAAATGAAGAACCTCCAGGCACCTCTTACACACCTCCAACCCATGATTCCATACCCTCTCTATCTACCTCCAATCCCTATTCTATACAAGAGGTTGTTTCCACTAACCATGATATTGCACCTACTACTTGTTGGTGTACGTTTTATCATCTACCAAACACACAAAATAAAATGTCCAAAGACACTCTATCCTCTCTTGAAAAACCACTGCGTATGCTAAGATTGCGAGAAGATCATATGGCGATTCCAAGGTTTCTTTAGTCGGGTCTCGACGTGTGGATAAGCTCAATGGCCGTTGTGATATGCTGGTAATAAACAGGGGGACTTACGTAAGAAAATTTTCACAAGTTTAGGACTTAGGGAATTTATCATTAAAGGCTCTCAATTAGGACTTTCAATATGGATCTCAAAGAAATGGCAAAAGGATAGGGTTTAGGAGAATCTAGTCTATGCCTAAGAACTCAAGAGACAGTAAAGACTCGGTGAAGAGGATAAACCACACTTTGTTTCGCCTCCTGCAGGACAACATACGCAAAATGGGTGCAATCTTCAAGGGGTTGTGATAATAATTTTCAAACCTCGAATGAGGCTGAAGTTAAGTTTCCACAATTAAGAGCTCAGGCTAACTTTACGCATCGAATGCAAATCATCCATTCGAAGAAAGTATGAGCTACACTTCACCATTGAATCAATACGATCAATCTCTCATTCAATTAACCAACTTTCAAAGCAAATTCTACCTAATCTAACTTTAACTTTAATCTATGGCGGAAGAACATATGCAACCTCGCTTACTATTTGATAATAAGAAGTTATTCAAGGCAAATCATGCTCAAGAGCTTTTATTATTCGAAATAGTCTCAATGCAACAATTTCATATTCTGTCTCCACCTCTTACAAATGAGGGGGCGAGCTCAATTTATAGGCTCCCCAATTACAATTCAATGGCCAAGATTGATTTCAAATCAACGGCCGAGATTACAAAATAAAACCCTAATTAGGGTTTGTCACTTTCGACCAATGAGAAAATTTCATTTGAGGACACTTGTCCTTTTTGCTAAATATAAACCAACAATAAAATAGAAAGTTGTTGCATGTTGATTTGGAACAATTTGATTGGTTGGAAGATGACGAGGCGCCACCTCAGCGTGCTGGATGTCCTCCTTGGTTGCTTCGTTTTTTTCTTCCACGTGCTTGCCTTAGAATATTTTCCCTGCTGATGACTTTGTCCGTTGTGCTTGTTCCTTCCTAGTTTTGATCTTGGATTCCTTTTGAGACTTTGATTTCTTCTTCTTACCTGTACTGGAATCTTTGAGGTCTGGAAGTCTCCCCTTGGAGCAGGTGTCTGGACTTGAAGTTGGTTGCTTTGAACTTCCTCCTGCTTGAACTGGGTTGATGTTATTACTTTGGAATTTCCCTTTGAATTCTCCAATTTGTGTCGAGAAATTGTCTAAGTATGGAGATATGTTTGGAACACTCTCCTTGTCACCATCTATTCTGATTGGAAGCTTGTTTTTAATTCTTCAGGAGACGAAATCCCTCAAGAAGTTGCCCTGATTGCTTCAATAGGTCTGGGATTGTAGATGAAATCCTTCCAAGATGTCTGGATATCCGTTCAAGTGTCTTGAATTTGGAGAAGAATGCCCCTGTGCTTTCGCCATAATGGAGAAATTGGAATTTCCTCTGTGAAGTATTTCCCATACTTAGCCAAATTTTGGCCATTTTGTAACACCTTCATGTGGACCATTCAACATTTAGCCAAGGTTTTGGCCATCCCCATGCTCGAACGAACTTTGCCTGTGGATTTTCCTTCAATTATGAATTTGGCTTGTGCTAAGGATTTTATTCATTTCTTCTTTATTTTCCTCTTCATCCTTCCTGTTTTCCGTCCAACACTTAGTGAATTCTTCTCCCCAAGGTATCAACACTTAGCCAATTTTCTCATCCTCTCCTTGGGCGGACTTCACATGAGCTTGGATGTTTCCCTTCGATCAAAGTCGGACTTCATGATGCTCAAGACATTTTCTTATCCAGTTCAGACTTTATTTTGCCTTGAACATGCCTTACAAAGGTTTGGACATGCTATGCTTAGGCAAGGTTGGACTTTCTCATGCTTGTCCCATCCTTTTTCCCTCACTCCATTTGGCTTGAAGCAGACTTGCCACCATTCCACGCCATTGCTTCTTCTTTGAAGATTCGCCTCGTGTCGTCATCCACCTGCAAGAAATAAAATAAACAAATTCAGATTTTCTCTCTTGAATTCTAGCTCCGAAGTTAAATTTTTAACACTCTCTCTCTTGAAGTCACGGTGAATTTAATTTTGCCCATCGGATTTTATCTCTGGCCGGCACAAACTATTTTCCTCCAAAACATCGTCTGGCGAATTCGATTTTGTCCAAGGCATTTAAATTTCCGAGTAGTTGAGAATAAATTATTAAAATATTAAAAATATTTTAATTTATTCCAACCCGTTCGTTTTGGACCCATGGCTATTTTGATTTTCCTTTCATTTTTCTCGGCTAAAAGTGTATTTTCCAATTTTATTCTCAATTTCGTCTAGCCAAGTCAAAACTTAAGCCATTTCGTCGACAAACTTTATGCCAGATCCCTTTTTTTTCTTTGCCATAGCCAACTTTTCTCTTGCACTGAGCCTATTTTCTTTTGCCAAAGTCAAATTTTCTCTTGCTCAATCGAATTTTTCTAGGCAAAATCCTTGTCTGGATGTCTTCATCGGGTGAATTTCTTTGACGCTTGCCAAATTCTTCCTCCTTCTGGCTAAGGGCGAACTCTCCTTTCTCTTTGCCTTGTGCATTTTCCTCTGGCCAAAGTTGTCAATTTCTTAACATTTCCTTCAGACAACCATACTTAGGCAAATTTAATTTCTCTTCCACCTTTGTGCTAGGCACACTTCATTTTATTTCTTGCCATATCCCAGGCGGATTTCCTCAAGTCTTTTCCACTTTTCTCATACCATGGCGCACTTCCTTTAGCACTTTCCTTTCAAACTTAGCACTTTGCCTCTTGAAAATGCCATAACACTTAGCCAAAAATCTTAAATTTCCATCCTTTGGCCTCTATACTTGGGCAAATTTTCGAATTTCTCTTGACTAGGCACCAATACTTAGTGAAAATTTCAAATTTTTAATCTTCCACATGCCTAGGCGGACTTCCTTAGCACCTTGGACAAGCATGGCGAACTTCCTTGACATCTTGCCAACCTCTTCAAGTGTATGGCAGACTTTCCTTCCTCTTTGGATATGCATCTTGGACGTCCCTCTTTTCTAGGGCGGACTTCAAAGAAGTTTAGGCATCATCTCCTTGAACATGGCGGACTTCCAAACTTTTTAGCACTTTGCTTAACCCTTTGTCTCTTTGGAAATCCTATAGTACTTAGTCAAAATTTTGAATTTCCACCCTTTTAGGCTTTTACACTTAGGCAAATTTTCGAAATTTTCCTTGCTAGGCACCAATACTTAGCAAAAATTTTGATTTTTCTCTCCTTTATGTGCCTAGGCGGACTTTCCAACCTATTGGCAAGTGTGTGGCGGACTTCTTTAGATGTTTTCCTAACCTCTCAAGTGAAGGCGGACTTCCAAGGATGCTTGGACATGCAAGGCGGACTTTGAAGAACGTTTGACACTTCCCCTTTTGAACATGGCGGACTTTGGAGGAGGCCAGGACATGCAAGGCGGACTTTAGAGAGTCCTTGGATATACTTCCTCAAGGCTGGCGGACTTTGAGCATGTCTTGCCAAAGTCAGGTCGGACTTCACAACTTCTTGGCATCAGCTGGGCGGACTTTCCTTAGTGTCTGACATTCCTTCCTTCATTCCGTCCCACATTTCAAGGGCCATCCTTCCTATGGCGAATTTCTTCAAACTTAGCCATTTATTTCATGAATCTCATCTTTTTTGAGTTGATTTTTTCTGTGATTTTACTCAGATCTGATTGATCTTGAACTGGTTTTTCCAGAATCTGATACTTTTTGGTCTGATTTTTCATGCTTTTTGACTTGTTTTTCCAGATTTTTCAATAATTTTTCAAATTTTCTCTTTGATTTTCTGAGAGTTCTATCAAGTTTTTCGAACTTCTGAGTGCATTTTTGGAATTCGAGACCTTTCCAAATATAGAAACTTTCTAAAAATAGAAAAAGCAAACCCTAAAAAAAATAGGGAACCTTGTTTGGCCCAAAAATGCCGAAAATGAAAAATCGAAAAAAGCAAATTTCCCTAAAAAAATAGGAAGTGTCAGAATTGGCCAAATGAACAGGTGATCCTCGTCTCTCGGGCCTTCTGAGCGCTTCCATGACGTCTATGCGTTGATTCAAGCATGGATTACTGACTTGGCTCGGATGACTTGCAAAAAGACTGACCTGAAACTCTCAAAATGATGACCTCATTGTAAAAAGACAAGTGATAAGCAGTTGCAACATCGAGGCAAAAAGCAAAAACAGGGGGTCCCCATTTGCAATGGGGCGATGTGTGAAAAAGGTCACAACACTACTATAAATATAACATCAAGTCTTGAGGTTTCCACCCCTATTATTTCACTTCTCACTTCCTCCATTTCCCTTTCTATCACTCCATTACTTTCATCCACTCTCTCTCGGCAAGTCATCCCTGTCATACCTCATGATTTTATTTCCATTATATCCACCATCCCTCCTACCATACCATCCCTATCTCTTCCTTTCTACATTCCAATCACCATTCCATCTTCATGTATCTCCCAACTTGCTCATAATTTTTGTAAAGAGGTTGTGGCTAGTTTGCTTTCAAAAGCTAATGAGGCACTATCTCAAGGAAGTCTGGCTTTGGAGAATTCTCTATTTAGTGCAGATTTAGAACCTCCATCTCTAGAAGCCATTGATCAAGTATATGAAAAATTGAAACCCTGAGAATGTATTCATATGAATATTCCTTCTCATACACCAGAAGATCATGTTGTAGATCAGAATGTAAAGGTTAATGATGAAATGATAAAAAATCGATCTATTGATCACTTTGGAAAGGCACAATAAGAGATTACATTTAGGTTTCCTTCTAGTGAAAAAATTTTAGAACAAGAACCACCACAAGATGCCTTAGATCAGAATGAGGAAACAATGAATGAAAGGAATGATCAACAAGAAACTCCTCACTCTCCTAATAATTCGACAGCTTCTAAATAGCTACCATCCCAACTGAAGCAAAAAACAACCTGATATTGAGGTACCATCTTTGGAATTAGCTAGTTTCCCAAGCCAAATTAAGCAACCTCAGGTGAAGAAGAAGGCTAGAATACGGTCTCGTATGTCTCAAGGTGCTTCAAGGTACAAGGTTATGCATATTGCTACACTCGTAGTGGATAAAGATAATAGAGAGTTGAGACCAAAACACTACAATATTTCTATTGTTAATCTAGGTCCCACAACAAGAATCCAAGAGATTGAGGAACCACATTGTTCAGTAAATGTTGTTGTACAAAGAATGAGCAAGGATGAAGCAACAAAAGCTCAACTACCCAGATAGTTGAACTCCAAGCTTATATTAAGCATATCATACGTCCTATTCAAAGACATAAGGGTGTTGTAGACCCTCCCATAGTTTTATCAAAACAAAAGGTCAATCAAATGGAAAAGATCAAATCAATGGCCCAAGCTACCCAATATTGGCTTGATAGTATCCATGATCAAGGTTGCCAGGCATATGATGAAGTTGTGCAAGTGTGAAAAGATTTGTCTATCCTAATGAAATATATGGATGAACTTTTGGATCCGTGTAAAAATGATGATAACACTTGCTCTCAATTATCTCGTACAATTGAAGCTATGTGTGAGCTACCTATGGAGATTTTGGTAATTGAGAATATTTTGACCAAGGAAACTAAGACAAAGCCTAGCTATTGGATGTAAGCTATAAAATACAAAATGGAAGTTGTAGAGAAGGCTAAGCATGAAGCCAAACATATGAGGTCTCATTTTTTTTTACATTTTGAATAATCATGTGAACTTTCTACAAGCATTAACTGGACAAGCATGTGATAAAGGCCTCTCTTCTTATGTTAATCTTCTCAAGCAGTAGTAATAAGTTTAGAAAGAGGTTTCAGTGCTAAGAAGTTTTAGTGTTAAAGACATGACAAATCCTCTACCTATGGCTTGGTTCCCTAACATCCTTCTCCTAACCAATTCAATGCCTATCATGACATGCCCAAGAATCCTAATAAGTTCAATTAGAAATTCCATGTCATTGATCCAAATAGGACTACTCAAGAACATATTAAGATCTCTGAAGATTCTTTGCATGATTAGAAAATTTAGCATGAAGATGTGGCATGCAAATTATTCCCCGACTCTTAGGTGGAAGATGCTTTTTATTAATTTATTTTTTTCCCTACACGATTGATTGCCTCCTAGGATCATATGAAAGACATGTTTTTGGGGAGATTTGGAATCCCCAACTTGCATGATTAGAAAATTTAGCATGAAGATGTGGCATGCAAATTATTCCCCGACTCTTAGGTGGAAGATGCTTTTTATTAATTTATTTTTTTCCCTACACGATTGATTGCCTCCTAGGATCATATGAAAGACATGTTTTTGGGGAGATTTGGAATCCCAATTGAGCCATTTGATCTCTATAGGCAGTCTGTTGAAGTTAAAAGATAGGATAATGAATTAATCAACACCTTCAATAACAGATTCCATAAGGCCTACACTCATCTTCAACATCCCTACAATATGGGGGACATTATAGCATTGCAAGTATACTATTCAGCTTTGGACAATCTCACCTTTTTTTGCGAAGAGAATCTTGTTCCGAATAATTTGAACGATGCTTATGATGAGGTTGTAAAAGTTGACTCTAATCAAGAACAATCTGGTGTTGGCCCTGTCAACCACCATGGCACTCCTGGAATGCCAAACCAATCTTATCGAATTAATCAAGCTTTGGCCCACCATACTCCAATTCTCAATCTTGTGCCCATGACTACATAGGGCATGGGTGTACACCAAAGGATGCCTATTTCAAAGGCTCCTCCTGTTCAGTCTCTTTTTCTTCAACCTATAGGCGCAACACACTAGGGCTCAAGAGGAGGACGAGATCAAATAATTATCTGAGCAAATGAGGAAACTAACCATAGATATAACTTATCTACACAATCAGAATAATTATTTGCAAAATTTGCAAAGGAACCAAAATCAAGGTCAAAATTATCAACAACAACCAAATAAGGTCTAGAATACAAGGCCGAACAATGGAGTACCCTCACCAAGGAATAAATCCTCGATCAATTTGTTTACCAAATACATAAATGACTAATGGTCCATATAGAAAGTAAATGAAGTTGCCAATGAATACTACTGAAGCTTTTGCATTGAGTAGATTGTGCCCACTGCTTCTCTCTCTATCATGCTATAGTTGTTTTTTGCACATGACAATAATTGACTTGCAAAGAAGATTGGATCAAGCCCTTGAGGCCCTACTTGTGCTAGTGTGGCTCCACTAGCAAAATTAGATGCATCCATATGTACATGTGACTCTTTGTCCCAGTTTGGGTATACTAAAATGGGAGAACTACTAAGTCATACCTTTAATAAATTGAAAGTTTTTTCTTGCTCCTAACCATGTGAATGACACCCCTTTTCCTGTGAGCACGTCCAAAGGATGTGAGATTTGAGAAAAGTTCTTCATAAACTATCAATAGTAGCCGACATGCCCCAAAATTGATCTTACGCCTATGATATCTTTACCCTTGTTTTGTACAAATATATTTTCAAACAAATCTTGCAAACAATATGTTTGAGGAGTTTTCCTTGTGGTACCATGAAGCAACACTTCTTTGGATTTAAAGCCAAGCGTGCTAATCTTCGTCGTTCCATGTACTCTACTAGGGTCATTAGTTGTGTTTCTTGGTCAATGTAGATTAACCAATTGTCCAAGAATGCCTTGAAATTTCCTACAAACATTTTATCAAAGATATGGAGGATTATTCTTTGGAATGTTGTGAAAGTGTTGCATAGTTCGAACAATATTCTAATATAGGCATATAATCCATCTTCTAACATAAAAGTGGTATTTAGTTTGTCTTCTTCGGCTATGCTTAGTTCGTTGCATTAGAAGAATATATCCATGAAGAAGTAGATCTTGTGTCCTACTACTTCTTCATGAATAGAAACTATGAAAGGGATTGGAATTGAATCCTTCATACTCACTGCAATAAGGGATCAAAAATCTACATATATCTCGATTTGTTAGTATTCCTTCTTCGATACAATGACTATGGGTGACACCTAGTCACTTGTTTCCACTTTGAATATGATTTGTGCTTCCAAAAATTTATTTATTTCTTCTTGAAATTTTGATGCATAGTTTCAGTTCATCCTATAAAGGAGTCTTTTTTCTTATCAAGTATGCTCCAATTACCAAAGAAATTTGGTGGATACTGAAGAGCACAAAGATATACTGAGAGGGGGAGGTGAATCAGTATATCAACAAACTTTTACCCTTTACAACCTTTATCAACTTCAAACTCTAACACAACTCAACTATGCAAGAATATCACAATACGAGCAAGTTGACACCAACAATTGTACTTTATAAATTATATAAGCTTTTACAATGAATGTACACACCAACCTACTTGAATCACCAAATATGTAGTTTAGTAGGCACCAACCTACAGAGAGCACCAACCCTTAATGCTGATTTAGTAGGCACCAACCTACAAGGAGCACCAACCCCTAATGTTGATTTCGTAGGCACCAACCTACAAGGAGCACCAACCCCACTTGCCAAGCACCTACTTAGCAAAGATAGAATTATCAAGAATAATACTCCACGTTCGATGTTGCTTCATCAACGGATGATGGACAATTCTGCTCAAAACACTCTTCCTCTTGAATCTCACTCTTATACTTCTTCAAAGATATTCACACAAATCAGCTTATGATGAATTTACCTATCTTCCACATCCAAATCTGTCTTTTAAATTCTCTTCATACAAAATCTGCTCAACAGGTACAATTTGTCTTACCTCTGCAATAGATGATGATGTTAATGATTTACTTTATGATGAAATCATCAAATCTGCATTATACTCTTCATCCCAAATCTTTACTTATTCTTGTTCACCAATTTGTTTTTAAATGATGCATCATATATGTCTTATTCACAAATCACTTTGTAGCATTACACTGATATCTGCCTTCAATCCACTTTAATTCTGCCTCAAGTCTGCTTGTATTTGATGATATAACTGTTATTACACACAGCATACACACTTCCTCAAATCTGTTACTGCATTTATTAATAATTTTCCATTAATATTTTTCCAGAATCTGCTTATGTCTTAATGAAATAGCATTTATTCCCACAGCACAACCCACTACATCTGATTGTGTTTCAGAGATAGAACATTTGTTCCAAAACACACTCCTACGTTCTAATGATATAACATTTATTTCCACACAGCCACTCTCTACATTCTTCAGATGATCTTCATTTTCTCACGTACACTCTACACACTACTTTTCTTCTCAAACTACAATCTCCTTTTATAAGTCTTATGCCTACAAGAAGAGATGTAACCCTTCGAAATAGACACAACAATTTGTTTGAGACATAACTTTTCCCTTTTTAAAAATAGATCGTTGCTTTTGATAACATAATTACAAAACATGTGAATAATAGATTACTGCTTGACTTTTGCTAATCGCTGCTTGTTATTTCTATTAAACAAGTCACACCAACTCAGAAATTTGTGACACCTCAGAAAATCATGTCTCTTGTTGAATACGTGTCTTTTGAAGAAGACGCATCTTTCCATTTAGAAAAACGTGGCTTTTCATGAAGACGTGCTTCTTTACTTAACAAATCTGAAACATTTAAAATAATCGCACCACTTCAATTACTTTTAGTATCACTTTTTGACTTTGTCTTTCTCTTTTTTGTCTTTTATGTATTTTGTTTTTTCTGTATTTTGTCTTATGTGCTGCACAGAAACTTTTGTTTTAATATTCAGAAAGATATTATTCTTATTTGTTTTTTTTTTGTCTTATTCACTTCCTTAAATCCTTCGTTGCTTTTCATAGATGAATTTTGCTCTCTTCTATTTCTCTTAATTATAATTGCTGATTTCATAAGTGTATTTGTTTCCTTATATAATATTTCATTCTTGGACAATCTCATATATATGTATATCTGATTTTGTCTTCTATGTCTTCACTCAAGCCTGCAAAAACTCTTATCTTAATACTGTGTTTATAATGGTCTGCTTCTTAATCTGATTACTGCTCTTGATATGCAAATCATTCATTTGTTATATCTGGAATATATTTCCTGTGTGTTACTGAGGAAGTCAATCAGCATACATTGTATAGATATGTTCTTTATAAAACAAATTGCAACCCTTCATTTGATATTGACTATTCACTTTGACATCAATGACAACTTTGCCAACAATCTTCTTTGACTGTCTTTGACATCAATGACAATATTTCCAACAGATACATAATTCTAGTGGTATTCCTTTAAGGTCTTCGTAAGTCCATACGAAGACATACCTAGAATCTAGGAAAATTTTGAATGTTGTGCTCTTCCATATAGGTTTGCAATTGTTATTGACCATTATGACTTTTGAATGTCTTCTTCTACCGTGTTCACCCTCCTGGTTGTAGGTTCCTCATATTTTATATCCTTATCTCGTTCAAATTTGTAGGCAAGTGTGTTATTAGCCTTGCATTCCCTACTTTGTATTCTCCATACCATAGAAGCATAAATCGGCAAAAAATCACAGAAATCGCGATTTTTAAAAAATCGTGGCCATTCCCGATTTTTTCCCCCAAAAAATCGCAATTTTTTGGGTTGCGTTGACTGCCCAAAAAATCGTTGAAAATCGCATAAAAATAAGGTTAAAATCGTGTTAAAATCGGCAAAAAAATGGGCAAAAAATTGAAACCCTAAAAAACGCATTTTGCAGATTAATGTGCGTCGCCAGATTTTTAGGGTTTGCATTTTTTTATAAAAACAGGTTGGTCGTGATTGTAAACATATAGCGAAAATTTTCTAGTCGGGATTTTCCTGCAAGTTGCAACCTTCCGCCATGATTTTCCTACAACCTTCCGCGGCTCCGCCATATTTTCGCCACTCTTTTCCTGCACATTTTCGCGGCTGAGTGAGTTTGTCCTTGCCGTGCGAGCTGGTGTTTGAATCTGCATTTCCACGACTTCACGGCTTCGTCTGTATTTTGTTGGTTTTTTTTTTGTTTTTACTATGTTTTAGGGTTTTTATTATATAACAAATTTAATATATTGCCAGACGTTTTGTTGGTTTTTTTTCTATATTGTCATATGTTTTTTTTATTTTATAGAATTATATTTATTAATATAATTTATAAATTATAAACTATAATTTATATTATATTAAAAAACTGTTTAAGTTTATAATAGTTTTTTAATATAATATAAATTTATAGTTTATAATTTATATAATTATAAACTATATTACTAAATTATAATTTATATTTATTAATATACATTTAAATTTTTATAAATTTTTAATAATATATTTTAACATTCAAAAAAATTAAAAATTAACTAAATATATACTGTTAAAAAACTGTAATATAACAATAATTTAAATATAATTAAATTTTACTAAATAAATTGTTATATAATAATATAACTTTATACTATTTATTCTATAATTTATTTTTTATTTTTTATTATCAATTTTCTATAATTCGGGTTAAATCTCTATTTTATTTGCTCTCTGTATCTCTATGCTATGGAAATGACCTTAAGTCTAAAAAAAAAGGTAGGTTTTGTCTATTTTTCTACAATTTTTTACGTTTTTTTTCAAATCCGATTTTTTCCCGATTTTTTCCCAATTTTTTCACGATTTTTCAAAAAATCCTGATTTTTTGGTTTGCCGATTTTTTCCCCAAACGATTTATGCTGCTATGCAGTCCATACTCTAGTTTATGTTGGCTAGGTATCGAGTGACCTTCAACATTTTCCTTACCTTTCTCATCATCCTCCATTTCCATGATCTATATCATGTTGCATTCTAGCTGAAATAACTCATAATCTTCTAATTGTCAATTAAATAGTCTATTGAAGCAACTTATTTTGTCTTCAAAACAAGGTTGTAGACCAAAATTTCCCTCTTCACTTAACTCCATAGGTCCCTTTTCTTCTCACACCCACATTTTTCCTAAGTATGAATCTTAATCTAAGTTGCTTACTTGCTCACCACTTGATTTCTCAAATCTATAACATACTTCCTTCCCTATTTCCAATGGAGAAGGTGTTCCTCTTCTAGTTATGGCCAACTTTGGCTACAATTAGCCATCCTCAACCCAACAATACATTATACAACTATTTCTATAAGTATTGGCGTAACAATTAGCACCTCTGGAGTGCTAGTTGGTACGGACAGCTATGCACACTACGTGATGAGTTCTCTTCAAATTAGGAGGGGAAGCTCCCTCATTGTGCAGACAAATGCTTGAAAAAGTAAGCTAAACTAATTCCTATCTTTTTGTCTCAGCTGAAAGAGGCACAAAGTTTTCAAAAAACTTCGAATGTTGCGGCCAAGGATTTTTTGGTTTCGCAGATCTTAACTACAACTCAAAACTAACTAGCTTATACTATCCAATCTCCTCAAGAAATCACAGCATGAGGAAACGGAACGCGAATGATTTATACGATAACCTCTAAGACAGGATTTCCAAGGAGGTGACAACACCTATCCGAGGCATAGGCCGAAAGAAAGGTTATTGGCGACAACATCAAACAATGAACTCTACTTCTGAATTCCCAAGGAGGTGACGACACCTATCTGAGGTGTAGACATGAAACAAAGCTCATTAACACAATAACAACAAACGATAAGCCTTAATTCTAAATTCCCAAGGAGGTGTCGACACCTATCCGAGGTGTAAATAAGAAACAAAGCTTATAAACACTAGAGCACAAAACAATGATCATCCAACCAAAGTGAACAGATACAGAATAGCAATATTATAGGAAAATTTGGCTCAACATATATTACTATTGTGTGCAAAGGTTAATTACAAATGAGAAAAAGCCCTTATTTATAGACATCAAAGGTGTAGGGAACCCTAAAATCACCTTGAGACAGCTAAAGTCTTGCAATGCATGCAAGATTTTATTACTAAACCCTAATAAAGCAAACTATACAGTTAACTAGAAAGCTACCATCAGTTAGCAGGTACATCTAATCTAAATGGACAACGTGCGAGCATGCACGTCCTTATTGAAAGCAAGTTAACTGGAAAACTACCATTAGTTAACGAAAAACCCTAAATGAAAACCCCAACTGTACATAGATAATTCCAAGATAGACATGCATGAGATGTGGAACAACGAATTAACTCGAAAAGAAGCATCAAGTTAACTGGTATGTCTGATATCTATCCTGAAAGGTGGAACCTGAAGTCTACTGGTCGTGATCTCAAGCAACTAACCCCTCCACGAGGTTGTTGACTGTGTGTTGGCGTTTAAATTAGCACCTCTGGAGTGCTGATTGTAAACGTTCAGCTATTTCAAATGTTTTGCAACACTTCTTCGTTATTTAAAGAGGGGAAGTCCCTCTCTGCTGGGAGTAATGCGTAGGGAAGGGAAATGTAACTAAAGTTCCTATCTTTTTATGCTTCAGCGGCAGGACACAAGGGTGCACAAACACAATGCGCCGTAGCTAAGCTTTTCTCTGGTTTCTGCAGATCTCAACTACGACTAACTAGCTTCTATCTATCCAATACCTTCAAGGTAAACAGAGCATGAGGGTAAAGGAGCGGGAATGGGTTGGTTGGATCACCTGAATTCGCCGTCTCCCGAGAATATGACCAAGGCTCTGAACTCTCGGGTACACACCGGGATAAGGTCGGTACAAGCAAACACTCTACACGGTAAACTAGATTTGAGACCTGCCAAGGAGGAGGGACTCCTATCCGAGGTATGGGCTTAGGAAATAGTTTACTAGAAACAACAAAATCACGATGCCTTGGCCAACGAGCTTGCTTAGGAGGAGGGACTCCTATCCGAAGTATAGCTTGGAAGTCAATACATTAAACAACATCAAACGATAACTGTTAATAACAAATATCCAAGGAGGAGGGACTCCTATCCGAGGAGGGAAATGAGACAACAAGTTATTAGACACGAGACGTAGACATAACTCAAATAAGATGATCAAAATGCAAGCGCCTTCTGATATTCTTCTTCAATGCTTCATCGACGAACTACAAAAGTTGGGAAAGCAAAGGCACGAAATCATGCACAATTACAATCATCCAACGAACTCTCATCCAAGAGTGAATAAATATCCGCTTTCAAAGCTGTTGGCAACAATGGCGCAGCAATTTTGCATAGCAAGTAAAAGTTAAACAAATAATGAGCCCAAGGCTCTTATTTATAGAACTCAAAGGAGTGGGCAACCCCAAAATCTCCTTGAGTTAACAATGAGTTCTTGCCAATCAATTAGCAAGATTTATTCCTAAATAGGGGGAACAAGCAGTTAACTGGAAAACTACTTCAGTTGGAAAGCAAACTAAAGGTGAACTTAAATGTAAAGTCTCCTCCAAAATAGACATCCACATTTAGTGGAGATCTAAGATCCACAAATCATGGAAGCCAATTAGACATCCTTAATCAGTGGGATCTGACAATGCATGATTTAAGGAAAGTGGAGTTAAACTTGGAAAGAAGCATCAAGTTAACTCCAATCTACATTTAATATCATCTTGAGTTGACTTGGAAAGAAGCATCAAGTCAACTCAAGTCTCATGAATGCCACTTGGAGGGTGTATGGCGTCCTTTTTGGGTGCATTTATAATTCGCCACTAATCAGCAGTGTCTCTATCCATTGATTGACTTCGTCAGCTTCTGGGGAGTTAATGCTCTGTAGGATGATGACGTGGCGTCGTAGCATGACCTCACCCGTTGTGAGCTGATTTCCGAAGTCAATACCTGAGATGCTGCCTCTTCTAACTTGGTTGATAAAGCTGCTACCTTAGCCAGCTTGCAACCCTCTGGATCATCAAGAAAGGTGTTGCGGATGACGTCCCTGAACTGGTTCTGTACAGTCACCAACTCGACGTATTCTCCTCCCTCACGCTGATATTCCATGCAAGGGAAAGATATCACCAACATTCTTGCGAAGTTGATAATAGTGGCAACCACCCTTCTATAATCAATCAACTCTACTGAATGAGCGTCATAGGCTTTCACCTTGTATGCCAATTGTTCCTTCCAAGCAAAGAGATGTTGCTTGTTTTCCTCAGAGTATACTGATTGATATGCCAATTGCAAATCTGCAATTGTGCTTTCGTCTTCGAGCCTCTTTTCTGCAATTGTTCTGACTGCTGGATCTCTGTCCATGTGCTCTATCCCGTAACTGGTATAGGTTTGCCGTATACATCTACCCAGAACAAACTCTGTGCTCTATCCCGTTGTATAGGTTCTCATCTACCCTTGAGAACAAACTCTTCCACTTGATTTCTCAAGTGTTTGCCGAATGTTAACAATTGCCGATGATTTTGTTCGGCGGGGAGATCTAGTAGTCCTGCTGGTAGGGCTGAAACGTTCGGTGTGCATGTATCAAGTTGGTTATGTAAGAGCTCAGTTTCTGATTTTCAGCCTTTAAGGCTGCCTTTTCTTTACCATCCTTTGCCATCCTTTCTTGTACGCTCACCGAAGCTATTCTGAGAAGGTCTGCCTCCACCTGTCGTGTAGTCTTCCCGAGGTTAAGTTGAGACAAAGTGTAGTCTTCTACTTGAACCTCGTGTATGCTTTTCTCTACTGATGGAGCAGCAGTCTCTATGATGATCTCGCACTCTGCATTCCTTTCTATGTGAACTTGTTTCTTTAACCTCTTCGCCGACGTGTCTTGTGGGACGTGGTCTAATTCGGTAAAGTCAAGTTCATACGAGGGTTTTTCCCTCTTTCTTCCTAGGAAGCCTTCCAGCCAAATAGAATCTCGGCGAACTTCGCTAGGAGGGACGTGAGGCCCTTGAATGCTAGATGTGTGAGACTGTGCTGGAGCAATGTCTCTCGGTGGCGAATCCAAGTCGATGAGGACTTGTGTCTGCTGTGATACTGGTGATATGGGCGGCTCTGTTTCCATAACAGGCACCGTTTCTGCCGCTGCTTCTAATGTTGTTGCTTCCGCCATTGGCTCAGCCACTGGTTCTTCAACAACTACTGCTGCTGGTTCCTCCGTGATAACTTCTGCTGAATCAGGGGTAGCAGTCTCTACTCTTTGTTCTGGGGCAGCAATACCCATGATTATTTCAGGACTATGTGTGGCTTTCTCCACTGGTGTCCTCTGTGTTCTAGGCTTTGACATCCTCATCCCTCGGGGAGGATTGCACCATTGCTTCTGCCTAGGTTTCCTTCTTGAAGTGGAAGGTGGTGTAGACTGAACCTTGAGGTATCACCTTCCTTGATTTCTTGCTGTCGAGATAGAGTTGGCTATTTCTAACCACTCTACTCGTTCTTTCTTCTATAGATGTATCCTCTTTGGCATACCAATCCACTCTCGGGAGCGGTTGGAAGTCAACTGAATCTGCGAAGAATGCGGGGAGAATGACTTCTCCTTCATCATCGGACAGGCCCTCAATGTCTGCTGACATGAAATCAGCAATTTGTGGGAGTCTGAATCTGCTGTAATTCCTTCTTCGCACTTCATACTCGTCTTTGCAATTAACCCAATAATCTTCCATAGAAGACTTATGTGACAAGTGTTGCTCGAGGTGTGCTGCATAGAGTCCTCTGGGATCATAGGATCTTCTATCAATGAGATACTTGAGGTTATACCTCGCTGTTTCTTGACCCATCATCTTTGCATCTGCCGCGAATCCACATCTATATAGTCCCATTTCAACGGGAAAGTTAACAGCTGTCTTCCTCTTCAAGCGCAAGTAGATATGAACCTCGGACAACTGTCTCAGGAACTCCATGAAGACTACCCTATCCAAAGGGTGTCTTGGTAGCATGGCGGGGTGGCCAATGTAGCCATACACGCGTATGTAGGAGAATGTGGGAAATTGGATGAACCAATCTGCCCAATCTGCCATTGCCTCTCTGGCTGTCTGTGAAATACGCACGTGCATCTCATGGCTAAGCTCACGTACTGTGTGCATAGTGAAGTGATCACTTGTTTTCTTGAAGTGTCTTTCCGCTTGAGTAAACTCAAAACGTGTGAAATGTTCGTGAACCTTTTGCACACCTAAGGTTCCCACATTGTTCAATAACCTGAAATCGCCTTGGAATGCTATCAAGTATACCAGGTAGGAGCACATGTGGAACCTATGAGCTTCCAGATACCCAGTGATTTGTCGGTGGAGTGTGTCACTGATCAAAGTGGCCCAGTCATAATATTCCCTCCTGCCAATGATTTTAGTGATGACATAGTACATCCATGGCTGGAATTGACGACCATCTTCTTCTCCAGTGATCCTATTGAATAGAGTGATTAACACTGCGTACTCATCTTTACATTCTCCTCGTCCCAACAACTTAGGCAAGCTTGCCTTTGTCACTTTTAGCCATTTTTCAGCCATAACCTTCTGACATTTGTCCTTGGCTGTCTCAAATGCTTTCTCACATTTCGTCACTGATATGACTTTGCTGTTAGGACATGATGGAATATCAAAACACCTTTCGATATCCTGAGGCTTTAAACTGCAAACAATTCTTCCATTTGCTGCTCTGATTTCTCTGGTGGTAGGGTTGTAATGCTTGATACAAGCGATTACAAGCTCTACGCTTTGAAGTGTGATGGGAATTGATGCGGCTTGCAGCAACCCAGATTCTTCAATATTCTGCAATGTGATTTGATTCATGCCTTCTAGCTGCTCCAAATCCACCACTGGATTTACTTGGTGTAAATTTGTGTCAACCGTTTTCAGGTAATCATGGAGTAAGACCGTCTTGGTCTCGTATTGTACCTGGGAGTACTGCATCCTAAAAAACTTAAAGATTGACTGTAATCTTGACCTTGTTCAGATGATTTTCGGAAACCCTTAAAAATAGCGCCTTGCCGAGAAGTATTTTTCCGAAAAAATCTAGCACATGGGTTTTGTTCGTGCTTCAATGCTGAACAAACCCAGTTCCTCAGAATTTGGATTCTGAAACTTTTTCGGACAAACCCCCAAAAATAGGGGCAGCAAGTTTGCTGATTTTGGAAAATTTGTCGAGATGGGTTTCTCTGGAAAATAATGCTCAATCTACCCAGTAGATCTGATCTGATGTAGCCTATTGCTTTCTCTGTCAAATGTAAGAAAACCTAAGACCAGAAGAGAGGAAATAGACAGAAGATGGATTGGAAATTTTATCTGATTCCCTGGAAAATTCTATCTCTGGATCCAATCCTCAAAGTAGCAATCCTTTCCTGCTTCAGATCTGCAAGAAAAATGAAGAATGGATGAAAACCTTCTTCAAATCTATCAATGGCGTCCTTGAGAGCTTGTGGCTGATCTTGATCTTTTATCCTGCAAAGAAATAATGAAATGGGACGCCTTCCTCTTGAATATATATGTTTATGCTTCAGATCCACAAGTTTGGGGACCTAACACAAGCTCAAAAGGTGATTTTAGCTTGATCTGAAGTTGAAAAGGTGATTTCCACTGATCGTGGAGCCTTTTAGCCAATTTTAACTCAAAAGCTTTTGACTTTAGTCAACAAATTGACCCTTGACTTCTTTTAGGCGTCCCTTTTGGCTTCTTGCAAGTTTTTTAAGTATTTTCTCTCCTGAAAGTCCTCTATTTGATCTTGAATCTAGCGCTGTCTGTTGATCCTGAGATGTCGCGAACACATTCACTGCGGAGCTGGATCCAAACTGAAGAGAAGTGCCTGGGAGAGATGATGATGAAAAATGAGTTTAGGGCTTCAACAGAATGGGCGCCTTTCCCAAGAAAAGGCGCTTTTGCTAATGCCTTAGTGAAATTTTGATCTTCGTTCTTCAGCCTTTTGAAATGACCTCTCGTGCTTTGATCTGGATTTCTCGTTGATCGGAGAGCCAGATGATTTCACTTGATGTCTCATCAGGTACCCAGCTCTGTTCTGCCAAAAATGACTGACTTCAGGAAACTTGGATCTTAATTTAGGGTTCCTTTATTCAAGGGCGCCCCTCCTTGAAAAGGGCGCTTTTACCTTTTGGGCTGATTATCTTCATCTGAAAAGTTGCCTACTTTGATCTGGATTATCCGTTGAATGCTCTGTCAGATGTCGATGCTTGCAGTTGCGTTTCCGAGATCCATTTGGGCTGAGAAGGTTATCCTGGGAAGCCTTTTGTCATTTATCAGCATCTGGAGGTCAAGAAAGAAGGGCGCCTTTCTTTTGGAAAGGCTCTTTTTTCTTAGAACTTTGCCGTTAACTGTGGTTTCCTGACATTTCCTCAACTGCCTCTTTTTGCTTTGTCAGCAGCTGCTTGTGATCTATTCATCGGATGATCTAGATGTTTGTTTCACTGTTGAGCCAGCACTCAAACGTCAAGAATGACTGCTTTGGATGATCTTACTGACTGCATTTGACCCTCAAAGATCATGGGCGCCCCTGCTTGAAAAAGGCTCTTTTCAGCTTTTTGAGTTTTCTCCTTCGTAACGTTTCCAGAGTTAGTCAAATTTTGACCTTTTTCACTTTCAGGAATCTCCTTCATCAAACAGCATCATTTTTGACCTTTTCCGCCATGGTTGTGTCGTTGAAGCTTTTGAAGCTTAGCTTTCAGCACCTGGTACTGGCCAATCTGCCATTAATGGCTGCAGAGGTTCTAACTTTGTTCCTGAAAAATAGAAATAGACCCACCAGAGTAAAACATGTCTTTTGATAATTCTGACTTGACCAATGTGATCGTGAAGCCTTTTAATCCTATCAAAATCATTTTCAATCATTTCTGGGAAGGTCCTATTTTCGAGGGTTTCCCTAAAAATAGGGGCGAAAAACCCTAATTTTCAAATTTTTAGAATTTTACACGTGTTCCTTGACAGAAACCCACCAAGATTCTATGATTGGTTTGACCTAAAACAGACTTTACATGGCATTTTAACAAGATTTAGCTCAATTTTCACAGAATGCCAAAAAAAATATTTGGGGTACAACACTGTGTCACCATCTGGGGCATCAATACTCTGTCGTAGTATACTGTGTCTATGTAGCATATCCTCACCGCTTGTGATTTGGCACTAAAGTTCACCTTTGCTCCTAATTGCCTCATCAAACAATGCTGACATGACTGCAAGTTGATTCATCTTACAGCAAACGGTCTCCCCACTGAAAATACCATGAATGAGTTCCTAGAGCTCTGACTGAACATCAGGAAGCTCAACATACGCACCACCCTCAAGTTGATACTACATGATATGCGAGACACGAAAGTTCTCATGTACTAGAGTGCACTAGCGACGTGCTCTCTGCTCTCATTCAACTCTAATGCCATTGTTTCCTCTATCTTCGCCTTGAAGATCAATTATGTCCTGCAACTGTAGATAGCCTCTTTATCTTTTGCATCTGTGACTGATTCATATGAAATCCTCAGGTGAGCAATCATGATCTCATATCTAGGTCTGTCAATTGCCAAGTCTCGCTCCTCATCCTGGAGACGTAGACGGAGTTCGCGTGCATTGTACCGCAACTGATATAATTTTGCAAGCACAAAGCCACCTCTAGTGATGAACTCCTCCCAATCCTCCAAACGCTTGCCATATGCAACTAGGTGATTAAGTTCGCCCTGTTCTGCCGGTGGCTCTAGCATTGGTGGGAGTGAAGCAGTGACATTTCCCGTTTTGTGTACAAGGCTAGAGATGTATTGACGAAGTTGTTGGATTTCAGCCTTGAGGGTTGCCTTGTCTTCTTCGTCTTTCATTATTCTATCCCTTGCACTATCTGTTGCAACCTATAGGAGATCAACCTCTGTCTGGCGAGTGCTTTTACCAAGGTTGACTCTGATCACTTTGAAGTCTTGAACTTAAATTTCGTTCAGACTCTTACCCTCTGGAGGTGCAGCGGTCTCTCTAACGATCTCATTGTGAGCATTCCTCTCTTCATGAACCTGTTTCTTGATTCTCTTGTATGGCACATCTTGGTAGACATGATCAAAATCTGAATGATCAAGAACGTAAGATGGTTTCCTTCCCTTCCTACCCAATTGATTCTCAAGCCAAGACGAATCTCAACTAATCCCACTTGAAGGGTTTGTACTAGTCATGAGAGGTTTCGATGAGTGTGAATGTGTAGAGGCATTACTGCGAGGTGGTGAATCTAGGTCCAACTCAATGTGAATCAGAACTAGAGACTACTCTATTGTCGGTGATGGCATGCGAGGCTGAACCTTAGGCTCTAGCAAACTCCGAACTGGCTCTCTAACTGGCTCCTCGTGCATTTCAATAGCAAGTGCCTTCCCTTTTGAACTGCTAGGGACTTTATTCTTCTTAGAAGGGTTACTCCTCTTCTTTTGTTTAGGTTTCGACGAAGATGGTAGTGAAGCATCCACCGGTGGCGGCTCTGTTCTAGGCATGACTACCCTCCTAGTCTTCTTGCTTTCCAGGTAGAGTATGTTGTTCTGAATAACTCTACTCGACCTCTCCTTCACTGATGAGTATTCTTTGACGAACCAATCAATAATTGGCAGTGTTTGTGTATCAGCCTACTCTCTGAAAAATTGAGGAAGTGTATCTCCCTCATCATCTGACAAACCTCCCACATCTTCTGCCAAGAAGACAAAAATTTGTGAGAGAAAGAACTTGTTGTAGTTGCGTCTACGCACCTCAAAGTCATCCTCGTAGTTCACCCAATAATCCTCCATCGTAGGCTTATGGTAAGGACGACCACCAAGGCGGGCTAAATAATGACCCCAAAGATCATAGGTGCGTGCATCGACAAGGTACTTGAGATGAAACTTTTCTAACTCTTGTCTCCCAGCTTTAGCATCAATTGTTGTCATGCACCAATAGATTCCCATTTGCATTGGAAAGTTGGCAGTCGGTTTACACTTGTGGCGCAAACGTAGATGAACATCGTACAATTGCCTCAAGAACTCCATGAAAATTGTCCCATCTGAAAGATAGAGTGGAAGGATGGCTGGACTTCCTGTGTATCTGTAGACGCAAATGTAGGTGTATGTAGGGAACTGAATAAACCAGTCCGCCCAATCAACCATTGCTACTTTAGAAACTACTAAGATACGAACATGCAACTCCCAGTCTAGGTTCCTCACTGTGTACGTCAAGAAATCCTCATGCACACGCTTAAAATGTCATTCAGCCTTCGTGAACTCAAGCTGGTCATAGTAATGGTAGACTTTTTGTACACTGAGTATACCCATTGTGTTCAACCCTCTAAACTAACCCTGATAAGCGATCAAGTATACAAGATAGGAACACATGTGAAACTGGTGGGCAACTAGAAAACCAGTGATTTACTCGTGGAGAACGTCGCTGATGAGGGATGCCCAGTTATAATGCTCTTGCCCGGAGATGATTTGACCAACGATATAATACATCCAGGGCTGGAATTTGTTTGCATCTGCATGACCTAAAACGCGATTGAGAAGTGTGATCAAAATCGCATACTCATCCTTGTATTCACCATGACCCACATTGCTCAGCAACTTGTTCTTCCTCTGTTTTAACCATCTCTCTGCCATCTTACTCTCACACTTGTCCATATCAACATTGAATGCTCTCTCACACTGGTCCATGGTAATAACTAGACTATTTGGATGTTGAGGAACACCAAAACATCTCTCAATATCCAAGGGTTTGAGACTGCAAATCACCCATCCATCAACTGACTGTATTTCGCAAGTAGCAGATTTGTAATGCTTAACACAAGACATTCTGAACTTTGTGCAATGAACTGAGATAGGGATAGAAACGGCCTCAAGCAACCCGGATTCCTAAATGTTTTTAAGTATCGAATCTTTTATCTTGATTGGATCTAAGATTTTACTTCTGGAAGCACCTTATGTAGATTCGTGTCAACCGTTCTGATGAAGTCATGAGTCAAGACTAACTTAGTCTTGAATTCAAGTTGTGTGTACTGCATTATGAAAAACTCGCCTGTTGACTATGAACACGACTATATTCTGACAACTTTTCTGGAAAGTTAAAAATAACCTGTTGAGGCTAAAAAATAGCTCGTAGGAGGAAAATTTTCATGAAAAAAAAATCTGAGATATCGGTTTTGTCTAGAAAATGATTCTAAGACAACCCACAATGTCAGATTTGCGAAAATTGGACTTCTACTCAACCATGCAAAGGAATTTCAGTTAAGAAAATCAAAGCCTCGAGAACCAATGCTCTAGAACAAATTTTCTTGAAAAATTCTAGCACATGGGTTTTCTTGAGGAAGCTATTCTGAATTGCCCCAGATGATTTGTTTTGTCAAAAGTCGCCAATTTCTTGAACATGCGAAAGAAAATAAGACGGGAAATGGAAGAATTTGAGACAGAAGATTGAAGTTTTGATGCTTTTCTCCTACTAAAATTGCCACTTTGTCTTGAATTTTGCTGATGAATCTGGACTTGTACTTGCAAAAGAATGTTTTTGATGTCTTCACAACTGACTGCTGAAGAAAACTAGCCCAACTCAAGAAGAAATTTGTCTTTGCTCAAGCTAGATGAATGAAATAATGATGCCATGTTCAATAAATAGAGCAAATTCGCGCCATAATGGCGCCACTGCAAGCTTTAAACCCTAATTTAAAAATAAGCTTTCTGATTGTACCTCCTCCAGTTCAACTAGCACTAACTCAAAGTCCCGAAAAAACAAATAATATTAAAATATCGAGTTCTTTTTTACATGCGAATTTACAATTTAACATCAAAAAGGGCGCCAATATTGAAATATTGAAGAAAATTGCCCATTTAATGCATGAATGCAAAAAGTTGAATTTAATATTATTTTAATAAGTAAACTAAAATCTCAGCATCTGGATGCACTCAAAAAAATTCACTGATTCTGAAAAGTCCAAATTTAACTCTCCAAGCGTCCATTTGCAAAAGTTATGAGATTTTTTGCTAACTCCCTATTTTATAGCTCACTGAAAAGTTACGGTTGCCTCTATTCAACTCTGATTTCTGGATTCTGTGACTATGCTGAGATATCTATTGCGAAGCTATCAGAACAAAGATGAAATGTTTGTTGGGAACTGCAATTGCTAAAAACAATGTTTGACACCTCAAAAAATTAGGCGCCTTTGATTAAATTGATGCAAGGACTCCAAACTTTGCCATTTCTTTGTTTTGCCATTTCACACTTCGAACTGTCGTTGCTGGTAAACGATGAACCCTGCTGACTGGATGATAGGTACATTGCGTGACTGGAAGAATTCCGCAACCAACAACTGTATGTAAGGCACCTGAAAGCTGCATTGGGAATCCCAAAAGCAAGGGCACCCCTAGCCTACGAAGGCGCAATCACTAATTTGACAAAAGTGTAACTTTCATTCGGACGCCATACTTTGACCTCGGACACCGGGAGCTGGAGTGCTCCGATTTGTGCACCAACAATCTCTCTGCGTAGCTAGAAGCACTAAGAAGAGATGTCTCTAGAGGTGACGAAGCGAGAAAACTGCTTCTAAGACCTCAAAAAGAAGGGTGCCTTTTCCAAGGGAGTGTGTATTTCCCAGCCATATTTTTGGTTCTCTGATTTCTTCATCAATCCCCACTGACCCTTCATGTATAGGCGTTTAACAAATCTTGAGGCCTGACGGTTGGACTCGCTGGATAGCTAGGAGAATTCCGCACAAGTCTTGTGAAGACTATGACTACAAAAGACCCCATCTGGCAAGCCTAAAGGCTAGGTGCCCCTAGCCTGTATTTTTCCACCCTCTGTTTTACATGCTCGGTAGAACCTCTATCACGATCACTTAGTATGTCGAATCATCTTGCGAACTGGTGCGTTGTGGAGCTGAATTAGAAACGATCCCCCAAAAACAGATTTTGCAGATTCATCCATCTGAGGGGTCAAGTTCAAGAGCGCCCCTAGGCTACAAGGGGGCCAAAACTGTAAATTTGACAGCCTCTATGACATGCATTCTCTTCGTACCTTCAGCTTCTGACTTCAATTGTCAGAGTTCTACACCCCGGATGACCTCGCTTAATAGCTCGTCGGAAAGCTGGTTAAATTCTAAAGAGATTGAATGTATTTGCAAGCGAAAGCAACTAAATTTGAGCCTTCAAAAAGAAGGGCGCCCTTGGGCTATAGGGGCGCAGATCTACTTTTTGCAAAATGTCTTCATCCGTTTCATGTTCTGTAAACACTGTTCTGGCTACTGAATTGACCTTGTAGGAGTACAATTATGTCGTGAAACACTTCTCCATTATAATGTCCTGCTTTGAGTCCCAGGTTCAGGTTCTGACATCTAGGTACTGACCAATTGCTACTGACAAATGACATGACACTGACCAAAGTCCATACTTGACTTGCCTAAAAATTGCATTTTGACATCATTCTAGTAAGGTTTAGACTGTTTTAAGCAAAATGCCTTAATGAAGCAAACAAAAAAATGGTTTGGGTACAATAGTAAGGAAATGAATACAAAATTCAAAAGAAATGATTGAGTTACTATCAACACCTTTTGAACCATAAGACCTCTAACACCTTAATTACTTGGAAGGTTAGTGTCCAGAAGGTATGTTGAGCAAGATTCTTCCAAGTGTCTTCAGGAAGTACGATAACTCCCAATCCTCCATTGACAATTGTGTTCATTTCATTCTTTGTGAGAATCTCCATATGCACTATGATAGGTTTCTTTGCAACATTAGTCATTACCAACATAAGGTATATTACTTGGTCATAGTGTAATGGAGATTCTACCATTATATCTTCACCCTTCTCTTGGTCCATTCTCCCTTCTCTTCAACCATTGTTGTGATGTCCCCTCGCTAGACAGTTCTCGGGAACAGAGCGTTAGCCCTTTATTGGACCCTTGTGGGCTAGCCAGTTTGGATAGAGGGTCAGTGGTGCATTTTGGAGAGTTTGTTTGTTCGTGTTTTCAGTGGACAATGTTTAGATCACAGTGAGCGTTGGCATTCCAGGAGTTCATCGCTTCTGACGGCACGAGATTATCTTGAGATTTGAGCATTTTACGGGATTTTAAGTGATTAAGTTAATTTATTAACTTAAAACGCCCTTTTAATAAAGTCACATTGACTTTATTTATATTTTTATATCACTTAAATCTCAAAAGGAGGATTATAATATTTTAATGACTTTAAATATTATAAAAGTGCGCCCAACTATTGAAAAGGAATATATTAAAATATTATAATATTTTGAAAACCTAAAAAGGGCGTATCCTTATGGAAATGCGTGCTTTTGCTTAAAGAGGCATTTTGGCAATTGAAACTCATATCATTTGACTATTTCTCTTTGCCTTGTGCATCTTTTCTCTGAGCATTCTCCTGAGAGCAGGGTTTGATCATTGTGTCCATTGGAGAACGGAAAACTCTTCAGTGTTGAGTACGTTTGAGGCTGTGAGAGATCAGCTGAATCCGTACAGTTGAGGGCTTCACACAGAAGTTCTACAGTTGCAGACAGAGGATTTATTTATGCAGATGTTTGTTCTTCAGAATAATCATTGAGGGTTTCTTGGTGGCGTCCTTCTACAGCTTCTGGGATTCTTCTTCAGAGATTCATTTCCTTCTTTTTCATGGCCGTACGGCTTGTCTTGGAATTTGTGCCTTGAGAAAGGCGTGTGAAGACAAAGGGAGAAACGCCTCCTTTTTGAGCTGGTTTTGGTTTCCATCCTTGGCGCCTAGTCTATTCAGTGCATTGTGACCTATTTCTCAGCAGGAGAAACCCCTTCTGGAGCTTTGGCGTGCTTTTATGCTGATTTTCACCATTTCCGGCTGTAGATCTGGCTATTGCTTTATATAAAATAACTGGAGTATTTCGGGTATGTCTGTTATGCATATTCTAATTGTCTCAGTATAATAATAGCTTCTGTATTTCCAATTTGTGAATTTTTGCTTTAAATTTCATTTTATGAGCAAAAATATGCTGCGCCCCTTCTCTTCTGTCTATTAAGATTTCTTAAAAAACTTAAAAAAAACAATTAAAGACTTAAGAATTTGGGGGTTTTGAGCGGAGAGCCAGCAGGGCTCATCACAATTGTCTATTGTAGTAACAATTGCATTTCTTAGCTATGTAATGCTCTATAAGATGTCCCCCATTTTGATTGGTGTAGTAGCTTGTAATATTTGGCTTGCAATATTTTTATCTAACTTGAGTTTCATGGAAGTACTTACATTTTCATTAGAGCACAATCATTATCTTGTCATAGCATGTTTCACTCCTACTTTTGCTTCACAAAGTCTTTCTTTGTATGTTGGTTTGAATATACTGTCTTTTTGGTTTGTACTCAAGTGACTGCCAAAAATTCATTGTTCTTTTTATCCACATCAATCATATTGATGCTAGCTTTCTGTTTTGGGCAGCTAATATCCTTGTAATCTTCTAGTCTACACAATTCACACAAGAGTCCCACTTTGTCTTCTAGTCTACACAATTTACACAAGAGTCCCACTTTGTTCTAATTGTGTTGGCAACTCTTAGCAAAATGCCCCCATTTATTGCATTGTCGACATTGTATTCAAGGTGTCGTTTAGAGAGTCATTGCATTTGACTCTTACTCCCACCACTATCATTATTATTAAATCTATTATTATTACCTCGTCTATTCCAATATCCACCTGGGGATGCATTGTTATTATTCTATTGCTTCAACAGAGTACTAGGTGGAGTGAATTGCTCACCTTGCATGAAGAGAACTTGTATGCTCTAGGTTTTTAGATTATATAAGCATTCTTTGATTGAGAGACCCAAATCCTAACGAATATCACAAAATAATTTCTTGGCACAATTTGTTTCGATGTGTCCTTCACCTTTCGTTTCTATGCACCAAAGTTCCTTGGTTTCTTGAGTTTCTTTTTCTTCCATAAATTTCTTCATCTACACATCATATCTCTTCTATAGGCTTATATGGTTCGAAATTCATCCTCATTGTTGTCATTCAAACTTTCATCTTCCTCTATTTTTCTTTTGCTACAAGAGGGCATTTTGTCCTCACTCTTTGTATGCCCATTGCCCAATTGAGGAGTCTACACAGGAAGAGGTTGGTATTATCTTCATCTTTTTTCAAAGTGAAAGAATGAGACCTTCAACGAACCATATCTTCTTAAGACTATCAGCTGGTTCCTTTTCTAGTGTTACTAGAGGTTCATTGAGCCTACAATTCTAGGTTTTGACATTCTCATGTTTTCCTTGGTTTGTTGTCAAAGGAAGATTGTTGGATATTGTCATCGATGAGTCAAGGTAAAATGAGAAAATTAGCACAACTGAAGATAACATATTTGAAAGAAAGAACATCTAGAATTGATAGTCAGCATTGGATGAATCGATAAGAAGCTTACAAGATACCGATGTTATACAAACTCTTTAGATACCAAGTTTTTGTATATGGACCAGCTTCTTCTACATCGTCATACTATTTAAAGGATCACGTGTAATGTACTGGTGATGTATGCTGCAACAAAGTGATACTATGGGAAGTATTGACTATACAATCTATGAACATATTAAATATACAATAAGGAAGCTAAGCTATGCTCATTACAGTCAAAGATATCGTGGTCACAGTTTGCCTCACACTTCTATTCTACATCAGATTCATTAAGTCTGAAAGAAGAGACAATGTCAATAATCATACCATCAGTAAAGGATGTGATAATAACATCAATGAGTCAAGACTATGATTCAGAAATTCTTTGGACAATAAGATAAAGGACATAATGTTAAAACTAAAGATAAGGGTTTGAAAGGATTGATTCTGAAAATGAAGGACGTGATCATAATAAACCTCGTTAATTCTGGAAAAAGGACTCGTCAGATCGAACATTTTAAAAGAAGTAAATCACTGCATATCAGATCAAGGATAATCAGTCTTATTAACTAATTAAAATTAACAAAAGTATAGATAACAAAAAGCAATTAACATATTGGAGAAATTGATTTTTAAGTGAAATGATGCAAGAGAATGAAGCACCTCAGCAATGAAATAGTGCGACTTATTTTCCTCAAGAAGCACAATTCTCTCAAAAACTGACTGCTAATAAATGTGAAAGGTTGCAACTTAAAAGAAATGATATGTTTGGTGTTTTATGTAAGAAAAATTACTGTATGAAGGGGCACGATTTATTCTGAAACAGTACAGATTAAAAGGACCTATTCAAAAGGTGTGATTCTTTCAATATAATAAAAGACAGATTTTTTAAGAGGTGTGATCTAGTCAATTGACACATTGTTTGCAAAAGTTACATCTCTTGGTACAAAGAAATCGATATAAAGATGAGATTCAATTCATATTTAAAAAGGAGTGGGTGTAGTGTGTAAGGAAGATGATTATATAATATTCAGAGCAGAAGTTTATCTCTTGTCTGTGCATTAAAGAGACAACCTACATCACAAAGAAGAAGCGTGAATCAAATTTATTCTAAGGGAAAGTATGTATGATTGCAAAAAGATAATATGAGCAGATTTTGAAGGAAGATATTAAGATATTTGTGTTCAGATTTGTAGAGGAGGAAAGCACATTATTTGTGATCAGATTTGTGAGAGGTGGAGTGTTGTGTGTGAGAGTGGAAAAAAAGGGATATATCAAGTACACACAAGCAGAATTATAAGCACATCTGGAGAAGATTTAAAAGCACATTGAAGCAGATTCATAAGCATATCTGAAGCAGACTATTGAATCACAATTAGAGCAGATTATTGAAGCATAGTTGGAACAAATTTATAAGCATATTTTGGACCAGATTATTGAAGCATGTTGGAACAGATTTGAAGGTATTAAAGCAAATTTTGAAGAAGAGTTCATAGCAGGTTGAGAAGAGAGTTGTGAAGAAAATTTGAAGGCAGTACAAGAGCATGTTTATTATTTGGTGAAGATCAGAATTGTCCATCATCCGCTGAAGAAGCAACATTGAAGGTGGAGCATTATTCTTTAAGTTATTATTTTTGCTAAGTTGGTGCTTGGCAAGTGGGGGTTGGTGCCTCCAGCAGGTTGGTGCCTATGAACTTTAGCAGTTGGTGCTCCTTGTAGGTTGGTGCCTACTAAATCAAAGATAGGTGTTGGTGCTCCTTGTGGGTTGGTGCCTACTAAAGTGTGAAAGTTAGTAATTCAAGTAGGTTGGTGCCTACATTTATTGTAAAACTTATATAATTCATTAAGTACATTATTTGTACCGTGGTTTTCTCCTATAAGGGTTTCCACGTAAAATCTTGGTGTCAACTTGTTCATATTGTTATATTCTTGCATAGTTGATATTGTGTAAGAGTTTAAGGTTGATAAAAGTTGAAAGGGTAAAAATTTGTTAATATACTGATTCACCCTCCCTCCCCCCGCACCCTCTCAATATATTTTGTGCTCTTCATTTGTATCATGCATGTCACCCATTATCGTCCCATAGTAGTGTGAACTCCTCTTTCAAAGCCTTCTTCAATCTTTCCCATGTATTGTTGGAAGTTGATTTGATCTTTGTGTACCAATAAATTGCTATAAACCTTAGGATGCCTAGTAAGGACCAAAGAAAGTACACTCTATCATCTTTGTTTTTTGCTACCCATATTGTTTCACAGGTCTTGCCATGCCTCACTGGACCTCCCAACCCATTGCTAATGAATTCGGGTCGTTCCTACTCCTCAATGTTGGGACTTGATGGGGGAGTAACCATTTTTATGTTTTGATGCAACCACAATGCCTAAACATGCTCTGATTGTAATGTCCCCTTCTCAGTAGCTACTTAAGGTGATCACTTAGCTTTTTTAATTCTTGAAGGCTAAAAGTGAATTAAGGGAATCCTTTATTTAATTATTTAATATTGCCTAAGTGTCAAGTTAATTTTAAAAGGTGATATTAAGTAATTAATAAAGCAAGGCTATAAAGTGACTTAAGTGAAATATTTAAAAAATGAAATTTATAGTCTATTTTTGGTAAGTGGGAAATCAAGTGGGGAAATATAAAAAGGGAAAAAGAGCTCAATTCACACATTCTTGGATATTATTTTCTCACATCACTTGAGAGAGCTTTTCGAGGGCTTTCATGTCTATCGGTTCAAAAACCCTAAAATATCAGTTTTGATAGTGCAACGATCTATCCTAGCTGGAGTTGATTGAGGGAGTCACCCAAGCTTCCTATTGGGACTTATTTCCAAATTGGAGAAGCCTCCCCAGTGACAAATTTTCAGTGTTCCACGAGGTTTCGGGGATGGGGACGGGGGGACGGCAGGGGACATGTTTCGGGGACCCAGGGACAAGGGGTCTAAATTTGGGGGTGGCGGAGGGATGGCAAGGGGATGGCGGCGAGGGGGTGGCAGGGTGCCGAAATACATATAGTATTTGAAAAAATAGTTATAAAAAGATGTATAAGTATAAGAATTATACATCGTGGAGACAACTAGGAGTCCCCTAGATGTCTTGAGGACACCCCAACATCCTCGAAGTCCTAGCAGCGTCTTGGAGACAACAACATTGGTGGTGGGATGGTGGCGCTGGTGGTGGGCTGGTGGGGGGACGTCCCCCCAAAGTCTCCAAGTCTCCGAGACGTTTCCGTCTAGGAAACGCGAGGTTTTTTTGGGGGGACGCATCCCCGTGGAACACTGCAAATTTTGCAGTACTTAGTTGCTTTTCTATTCGAGTTTATCACAGGGGTTTGAAGCGAAGTTCTAGGCCAGTTTAGTTCTTGAAGCGAATACAGCTAAGTCCAATGGAAAATTGGTTCCAAGTGTTTTGACTATATGTAAGATTCAAATGGAGTCGTGGGTTTTCTCATACCCTAGACAGCTCAATAGAAACTCATTCTGGATGGAAACGCCTTAGTATTCGCTGAATGGAGGTTGCAAGGAAGGACATGGTAATATTACCTAGAAGATGTGTGTTCTAGATTGGAAATTCAGGTGTCCAAGGCTAGGCGTCTCATTCTTGAGGAGAATCACTGCATTCTGGAGGTGCTTTGGAATATTTCTGGGCAGGACGTGTTGCACACTGACAAAACTTCGACCTCTTGAGTTGCCATCCATTTTTCCAGGTCTACACATTCATTTCAGGTTGGGAACCAACACTAGTTTCTTGTAATGTAATATTGGACTTGAAATATGTCATGTCCCCGAATTGGAGGTATACTGATTTAATTAAATTATTTAATTAAGTTGTCCAAATTATTCATATTTCATGAGGATAGCTTAATTGATGATTTAATTAAGTCATGAGGTGTTATTAAATTAATTATTTATTAAGTTATTCCAAAAAAATAAAATATCAAAAGGGATGACTTATTATTTAATTAATTTAATAATAAAAAGTGACTTAAGTGACTTATAATAAAATAATAAAGTCACTTAAGGAATAAAACAGGAATCTTCTAGAAGCCTCTAGGTGATAAGGTTGAAAAAGTATAAAAAGAGGCTTTGGCTATGCATTTGGACATCTTGAGTTGCAAACACTTTTCCACTACACTGCTGAAGCTGAATGCTTAGCTTATTGTTTTCCAGTCTTCGTTTGTGAAAGACCAAACCTAACTGGTTACTTCCAATTTCGGTTGTGAAACACCAACCCTAGTTTGGAATTTGAAGGAGTTACTTCAGACTTCTCAATTTGGACTTCATTGCAGATTTAATGTTAATTTTCAGTGATCAAATTGGAGGAAGTTGTTAAAGTTCAATTGGAGGGTTTGTGTGGAAGATTTTGTAATCTTCACCCAGCTGCTACAGTTCCGCTACAGTTCCGCTACAGTGACGTGAACAGTACCTTTGGATGATTTTATTCATATCTCACTTTTGGGAGGATGAATGTTGGTGGGTATTGGAGCAATCTTTCCCTTGAATATTGGCAACAATTTTGGGTACAGATTGGAAGAGTTTCCAGGCTTCCATGTATTTATTTTGAGGGCTGCAAGTGAGGAGCAGGGGCGGCACTCTTGGAGGCTTCTTTCTAGATATTGAAGACTTCATAAATTGTTGTTTAGGTCATCTACAGTCTGCCAATCATCTGCAGTTATTATCAGCCTTCTATGTCAGGTTTCTTGCATTGTATTTGCTCATTTATGCCTTGTAATAATTCTGAAGACAAATCACAGCATGTAGGCTTTGCATAGTCGAAATTGTAATGTCAATTCAGTCATCTTCCTTAGTGCAGCAATCATTCATATTAGCATTGTATTCAGTTGAAGTTCATCTCAAAATTATATTAATGAAGTTTGGGCTTTGCATGTCAACTGTTTGACATAATGTCTAAAGGCTGTAGCTTACTATTTGCATAACTAGTTTGCATAATAAGTGTTTGACATAATGCCTTGGCTGTAGACGCATGGTTTCATCTTCAAGTTTGTATGCCAAGTGTTTGTCAAATTATCTAATTTGCTGTAGCTATCATTCTGAGTAGATGCATATCTTAGTGCGGATGATAAGTGTTTGTAGAAATGTCTACTAGCTGTAGGTAAACAATTGTAGTCAATTGTAGTCACTTATGGTCATTGAAAAAGCAAAGGGAAGCATTGCATTGGGCTATTATTTCATAACAGCAAGCTGCACTTGTTTATTTAAGCTCATTGGATTCATATTATCATCATTGACATCAAAAACATCAAGAGAATACTTCAATCAGCAAGTACACACTTTGCAAGACAAATGTATGACGAAATGTCCAAGGCATGAAAAGGTGAAAATAGGGTCAAATTTTGCCAAGGACACTTCAAAATAAGTTATAGCTGTGTGTGCATTGCTCTTTATTGGGTGTGCTATGCTCAGAAACTGCTGCTAATGCTATTATTACCAGTTCAATCTGCTGTAACTGTATGGACATTGGAATTGAAGCTTTCCCTCTGCTTATAATATGCTGATATTTATTACTGAGTATGCTAAGTTGCAAGATACAGTTTGGATGCAAATCAGAAATTTCACTCACTCTGCTATTCTTGTCAGTGCATAATCTTTGTTCTCTCAATCTGTTTTTCCTAATCTTGGTTGAGTTTAGAAAAACAAACACATTACAAACTGAAAACAAACACAAATTCCACACCTCACCGGAAGGAACTGTACAATGATTTAGACACTCTTGTGCTTCTCTAACAATCTTGGCCATGTGAGAATCGTCAACTAATCCTACTTCAATGTTCCATGCACTTGAATTGCCTTCGAGTTTTATCATGTACACATCTAGGCGTAGAGTTTTTGGTGCGGTTACTTCAATCACCAATTCTTCTTGAATCAACAATCCTCAAATGCCTTCAAGGTCACTCTTCTAGGCTTCTGACAATGAATCTATAGATTCTATCTCCCACTCTTCCTTGTCTAAGGGTAGTTGTACTAACTTTTCCACTTGGTTGTAAAGATCAACCCATGCTTCATCAATAAGTGGTAAATGCCTGGCTATCTCCTCCCACTCTTCCTTCATGCATTTCCTTGTAGCGGAATGTAAAGAGCCGTGCAAAATTTTGCACTAAATTTCTGTTTTGACTCTTTTGGAATTATGTCGAACACTTGGTGTGCAAACTGTATATACTGTCAAAGCTGCTATTAAAGATGCGCTGTTACCCCTGTAAGAACCTTGCCCTATTGTATATGAATTTTGCCTTTATACTTGCGCTGCGTTTGGTTTGCTTGGTCATGGAGGTGGAGACATTTCATACAACATGGATAACCCCATAAATACAATACAAGAAGAATGATAGAATTCATGAATTCATGCTTCAGTGGTATTTCAGAAGAATGTATCTAACATTTCTGACAGAAAATAACATAGTCTTATATTACAAAATTTGTCAATAATTTTCTGTGTATGATCCGACTCTTTCATGTCTGATATAAACACTAAATAAGAGACATCATCTACAGTGAGAATACAGACTCAAATCATGGAATATGACAGCAGATTATATCAGAAATTTGCACCACCTGAGAAGAATAATAGTCTAAACAACTCTCTCCATAAGCATCAATCTTAAATGTGAATTTTCAGACCTTGTTGAGTAAGTTTATACTGATTAGCAGCATCAGAACCAAGTTGCATGACTCAGATTTCAAAATTCACGGACTTACAACAGTTTGTGTTTAGATGTTTATAACAGATCAGCAATTAGAAGTTTGTTTCACCCCAAGACTCAGTTAGACAAGCTATGTGTGGATTCAGAAATAATATATGGCTGTAGCAGCATTAAAATATATAACATTTGTCTGGATAATTACAACCCAACACTTATGACTTAACAATCATAATAAGCGACCATCCACTCATATAAACAAAGATCATAGTTCCACAAGAAGCATCAGACAGCTGGAAAGGAATAACCAGACCTGAGGAATTAAGTCGGCTTCAATCTGGAAGTGAAGATGGCATCCACATTAATATCCTCAAGCACACGCAGCTGGTAGACACTCATTGGGTATTTGTTTCCCTTTTGCAGGGCACGCTCAGCAACATACAACAATGTCGTCCCTTCTAAACCTTCAGTATGGCAACCACGACTCAGCAAGAGGAGATTCAATGACGCCTATTTACTGAAATTCGCACCATTCCTTGCATCGTCTAACCTTCATCAAAATCCGGCCCAGCTTGTTGCGTCTTCATGAGATAAAGGCGCCTAAGGTTTCTTCAAGAGATACGCCTTTAGTCCTGAATCTAAAGTTCCAAAATACGATTTCAGCAAGTAGCAAACTCCCAAACAATCAAAACGTGAGAACCCAAATTAGGTTATTTTCTCCTCTACAAACCCTTCGAATCTTGCAGCTAGGGGTGATAGTTTCAAACCCTAGCTGAAAAGCTCGAGCATCTTCTCATGAAAACATAAGCATAGTTCAAAGTATCGACCCAAAGAGTTTTTCTTTCCATATATCCCAAGAGGCCCGACAAAACACTCCCTTTTCTTATTTTTTATTTTCTCACATTTAAAACATAAAATGGCATTCTACAAAGTCATTTTCCAAATATTTCTCAAAGTCACTTTTGCACCAAATAAAATGACTTATAAAGTCCACTTGAAATAAATATTTCATTGAATCATTTTCACCCTTTTTGGCTTAGCCACTTTATAAGAAGTTAATTTAATTAATTATTTAATATCACATTAGAAGAATAACGTTGAACTTATGTGATAATTAAATAATTAAATAAATGATTCCCTTTGCCGTCGACACTTGCCTTTGGGAATTAGAAAGGCAAAGCGGCATCCTGCTCAGTTAGTGAGAAGGGGACATTACAGTCCTCCCTTCCCGAAATTGCTTGTACCCAAGCAATTGCAAACTCGGGTGTTGAAGAATACGCTCATTCTCCCATGTGGCATCCTCGGCTAGCAAATCTTTCCATCTCACCAAATACTCTTTCACCACTCTGTTCCTCAACCTCCTCTCTCGAGTGTCTACAATCTCCTCAAGGACTAGGACCAAATGTCCCTCCTCATCCAATGGTGGAAGCTCTAAAGAAGAAGTGACCTGCTGACCTAGTGCCTTTTTAAGGCACGAAACATGAAATACATTGTGAATCTTGCTGCTTTCTGGCAGCTCCAACTCATATGCTACTTCTCCAACCCTCCTGATAATCCTATATGGTCCATAGAATCTGGGCTTGAGCTTCTCAACTCCGCTCTTCTTGAGAGAAGACTGTCTATAAGGCTGCAAGCAAAGGTATACCAAATCCCCAACCTCGAAACTACGCTCAATCCAATGTCTTTCAGCATATGTCTTTTGCTGATTTTGTGCCACCTGCAGGTTATCCTTGAGTGCCCTCAAGACATCTTGACTCTCCTGAATCCAATCCTTGGCTTTGGGAGCCCTACTATCACCAAAATCCATCTCCATAAATGAAGGTACATCGTAACTGTACAAGGCTCTGAAAGGACTCATCCCAATGGACATATGATAGGTGGTATTATAACAATACTCCCCCAAATGCAACCACTTAATCCATGCCCGTTGATGCCTGTTGCTGCCCTGCAATGTAGTTGCGCAAGTACCCCTCAATCCATTTCTTCACAATCTCCGTCTGCCCATCTGTCTGAGGGTGATAACTCGTGCTCAGAGTCAAATCAGTACCTGCCAACCTGAACAGCTCCTGCCAAAATGCACTCATGAATCTACTATCCTTGTCATTGACTATATACCGGGGTAACCCGTGCAATCTGAAAATCTCCCTAAAAAATAACTCAGCCACCTGTGGAGCCCTGTACTCTGTCGGAATAGCAAAGAAGTGAGCGTACTTCGTCAACCGATCCACCACCACATAGATACTATCTCTCCCATGCACCTTAGGTAGACCTGTGATGAAGTCCATAGAAATGCTCTCCCATTTCTGCTCTAGGATAGGCAATGGTTGTAGTAATCCCACCGGATGTGTATGCTCTGACTTGTTCTGCTGACAAGTCACACACTCCCTAACATGTCTCAATACATCATCCTTGAGGCCCTTCCAAGAGAACCTCTCTCTGACCTGTCTATAAGTTTTGAAATAGCCCTGATGGCCTACTAAGGGAGTGTCATGAGAAGCCTATAATATCTTATCCTTCAATCTAGACTCTGGCACCAAGTAAATCCTATCCTTGTAGTAAATCACATCGTCCACCACTCGGTACCTGTCATCCTGAATCAACCCATCCATCAACTCTCAAGAAATCTTATACTTGGAGTACTCTACCAACAAGAGGGATTTCCAGTCTGCGGAAATCTTTGAAAGTGAGCAAGCTGAAGATCTCCTAGAGAGGGCGTTTGCCACAACATTCTTCTTCCCCTTCACATACTCTATATCCAAGTCATATGCCTGCATCCTACTAACTCACTTTTGTTGCCTCTCATTCAAATCCCTTTGCTCCAAGAAGTATCTGAGACTATTGTGGTTGTTGGAATTATGTGCCTCAATCTCACAGGCTGAAACCTCTGAAAGAGAAAGGTCGGTGTGACATTCTCACTGTCTGGCCGACTAACAGTTGTGCAACCTTGTGAAATATTCAGGTCGCCGAGACCTTGATGATGTCTTACCGACTAGAGCTATCGCTGTGACTTGTGGTGTTCGGTGTAACCCTCTGCCGAGTGGGTTGGTCTGGCCGACGTTTTGGTTCCTAGCGGATGTCGGGGAGACTCTTGGCCGAAAGGTTTGCTTTTTGGTATGAAGTCTTAGCGATGTGAGATCCCTCGCTGACAGTTATACACTGGAGTCATCAGGGTAACATAAGGGTTCGGTAAGAACTCTTGGCGACCGATGTTTGTCCCGCCGATGCTTTTGCTGTTGTCGGTATGACTCCTACCGAAAGATGGTCTCGGGGTAACATGAAGGCTTCAGTATGAAGTCTTAGCGATGGAGGTTTGTCTCGCCGACGGTGTAGTCTGTTGTCAATATGACCTCTTGGCGAAAGCGGTAGTATCACCGACTCCCATGAGCTCGGTATGACATCTCAGGGATATGGCTGGTCTTGCCGACAATTTTGCTTGATGAATATCGGTATGACATAGAGATCTCTGCGACTCTTGGCGATAGGAGAACTCTTGCCGATAGAGATTCACAAGATAGTTTTGCATTCGATATAACCTCTTGCTGAAGGTGATGACTCTTGGCGATATCGACGATTGGGCTTTGTGGCATCGGGGAGACTTGGCTAGTGTCTCACCGACATGCGAACACATTTTGAATGCTTTGACCAATTGGAAGACTATCCTACGTGGTGTAACTTCGACCAATCAGGGAGCAGAATGGGAACCGTTGGAAGTTAGACTGTTGTGGCCGTTTGTCATGTCCCCGTTTTAGCTGACACTGTTTGTCGAGGAGGTTAGCCTATTATTCGATCCTCGTAGGCTGGCAGGAGAGTGCAGAGGATCATCTGGGGCAGTTACTCAGTGTTTGGTAGCTCCAATTTCGCAGTTGTGTCAGGTTGGGCCTTCGCAGAATCTTCCAGAGTGCTTTTTCAGGAACTTTCTATTTTTAGAAAGTTAGGTCAGTGGAAGCTGCTATTTCGGGCACACCTGGTTCAACCACTCAGCTCAGAATCGACCCAGTTCAGCAATTTGATGTTCAGACGGAGAAATAAGGAGTATTTAATGAATTATTAAATATTTAATATTTTGACTTTATAATAAAGTCATTTTATTGAAATATTTAAATATTTAATTAATTGGCCTAAATTATAAAGTATTTATTATACTTTATAATAAAGTATTAAATGTGACTTAATGAGTATTTTATATTCATTAAAATATGGACGCCAATAATTAATGACTCTCCTAAGTTCTAAAGTGCGAATTAAATCATTTAATTTAAATGATTATTTTAAAAGGGAGTTGGGTCGAATTTATCAAAGGGCAGTATATATTCTCAGCAAGGACAAATCGAACCATTATGATATGATATTCTAATTTGTCTTTCGTGCTCTGAGCATTGGAGTTTGCAAACCTTAGGGTTTCTGGCAGACGATCGTTTCTGGAGAACGAAAACTCTTCAGAGATCAGGCAGACTGAGGCTGTGCAATACCAGCTGAAGCTTGCACTTGGTGGTTTCATACAGAGATCACAGATTGGATTTATTGAGTCAGTTATTCAGTGTTAGCAGAGAATCTTCATCAGATCAATAAGGCGACTTCATCAGAGGACACTTTGCAGAGATCTGGCAACATTTCTTGGAGGCCGTACTTTGTCATTTATTGCTGACAGCCATACTTTTCTGTACCTTTCCTGGCCGTACTTTCACATCTCCAGAGGAACGCCTGTATTCTTCAATTTCTGGTGTTCTCTTTTTGGGCGCCTTGGTACTGGGGATTATTTCTTGCTTGTGACTGGAGAGCAAAGTGGAGTTATTAATTTCTCTATGCATTTATTGCTGCTACAGCTGCCATCCAGGTTTTTCTAATAAATTTCATATATTTCATTCTATATTCAGATTTTGGTATTGTAAACGCAAATAAAGAATAATATACTGGTGCGCCTAAGTTCTCTGAGCAAGATCTGAGTCATTTCAAGCATTTTGAATTTATTTAGAATTTTCTAGCAATTTCTATAGAAATCGCAGCTTTCCTTTTTGTCTGTAAAAACCTCAAAAATACAAAAAAACACAAACTTGCAAAAAACCTCAAAATATCAGTTAGGGTTTTGAATCGAGAACCACCAAGGTTCTGACACCGTTCCTATGAGGAAGTTCAACAAACCAGGGACGACATGGATGTACTCTGAGATCAAAGATGTTCGGTTAGACGAATGGTTGGATGAACAGTTCGATGAGTGATCAGTGTGAATTCAATTCAGAGAGCATTGTAACTTGAATGTTCTGTACAAGGTTGATCATAGTATATGCTGCTGTAATTTGACATCAGAGAGTGAAGCCCGTACTCTGTATGTAAGTTTATTTACTGTAATACAAAGGGGTTTTCCTTGGTGTGGTGGGTTTTTCTCCTGTAAGGGTTTTCCCATGTAAATTTGATGTTCATGTGTGTATGGTCATTTCTTTGTTTCTGTTATTTCTTTCAAGTGTATCTTAATTGGACTGTAATTGAAAATTTAAAAGCATCTTTGCATTCTTCCCTGAGGTTTTGACATTAGGAGAGTTGTTTCTGCACCTTAGCTTTCCTTACAGTGGTCGGTCCTCACCACAAACTTCCCTCCAACTAAGTGTTGTCTGAATTTCGCCCAGGCATGCATAATCGCAAGCATCTCCTTATCATAGATGGAGTATAGTCTCTCTGGTCCCCCCAACTTACGGCTCTCAAAAGCTATGGGGTGTCTGTTTTGCATCAACACCGCTCCTATGCCCTCCCCTGAGGCATCACACTCCAAAACAAACGGCAATGTGAAATTTGGAAGTGCCAATACTAGGCAACTGCTCATCACCTGCTTGAGCTTATCAAAAGCTCGCTGTGCCTCCTCTATCCAACTGAATGCACCTTTCTTTATCAAATCTGTCAAAGGTGCTCCCAACTATGAAAATCCCCTCACAAAACGTTAATAGTAACTACACAATCCAAAGAATCCTCCCAACTCTGTGAGTGTCCTAGGTGGTGGCCAGTCAAGTATTGCTTGTATCTTCTCCTGATGAACCTGTACCCCATCTGCACTGATCACAGGCCCCAAACATAATATCTCTCTAAGGCCAAACTCACATTTCAAAGCCTTAGTGTAGTGTGACTACTCCTCCATGATACTCAAGACCTCATCAAGATGTTTCAAATGATCTTCTGAAGTGTGGCTGTAGATGAGCAAGTCATCGAAGAACACCAATAAGAATTTACGCAACTGCTTATTGAATATATGATTCATGCAGGACTAAAATGTGGCAGGTGTGTTTGTCTAACCAAATGGCATGACCAAGAACTCATAGTGCCCATAATGACAACGAAATGTTGTTTTGTGTATGTCCTGCTCTCTGACCCTTATCTGATGATACCCTGAACGAAGATCAATCTTCGAAAAATATATTGCCCCATGAAGTTCATCCAATAGCTCATCTATCTTGGGTATAGGGTACCTGTTCTTGATGGTTTTCTTATTAAGAGCTCGATAATCAATGCACATCCGCATGGTTCCATCCTTCTTCTTCACCAAGACCACAGAAGAAGCGAATGGACTGGAGCTCGATCTAATGTGTCCCATATCAAGCAATTCTTTGATTGCTTTCTCGATCTCATCCTTGAATTTCTTAAGATGACGATAGGGGGTAGTGATCACTGTTTTGGCCCCCTCCTCTAACTCAATGGTATGCTCAAAACCAAGATCAGGTGGTCTCCCTGGAGGTATCTCTCCAAAAACCTTATCATGTTTACCCAATAGCTCCTAAATGTCAACATGATATGGCTGCCCTAAATCTGAAGACTCCTTGGTGGTGATCAACCACTCTGCTACCCAAGCTATGTCATCATGTCGGAAAATGCTCTCCATGCGTCTAGCAGACACAACCTTGGCTAATCCATTAATCATGCCTCTAAGCACCACTCGCTGCCCCTCTGATGTCCTGAACTTAAGTTCCATGGTCTGAAAGTTCTAAGAATATTTTCCTAATGAGTGTAACCACTGAACTCCAAGTATAACATGAGTGTCACTCAAATCCACCACATAGAAGTCGTATGTAGCTGTGTAATTGCCAAAGGTAATAGGCAACTGGGGAACCCTCCGAGTGCATCTCAATTTAAAGCCATCAACCATCATCACATTAAATCCTTCAAAGTCCTCTGCAGGTAGCATATGTTTCTCAACTAGGGCTGCATCAATAAAGTTGTGGGTTGCCCCACTATCGATCAACACACATATGCGATGTCCCTATAAAACTCCTCTAACTCTAAAAGAGTTGAATCTAGGAGTGCCTAATAATGTAGAAATGACACTACTCTTACCCTCTCCCTGAGGTTGATCCTCATCTGAACTGCTATCGTCGATATCCTATGAAGGCTCGTCATCACTGCTCTCATCCTCGATCACAACCTCAATAAGGTGAGCCTTGCCTTTTCCTAGGCAACGGTGACCTGGCTCCCAACGTTCCTTGCAATGGTAACAAATTCCCTTAATTCTGCATTCCTTGCGATACTTCTCATCTGGATCACTTTTCTTCTTTCCCTTCTTCTAAAAAGACTTCTTGCCCTTGTTCTTATGAAGAACGAAAGGTTTAGAAGAGGTTTTGTTGTCTAGTGTGCAGAACTCCATGTCTCTAGCTCTAGTGATCGCATCATGTAGGGAATTGGTCTTGAAGGACTTGATCCAACCACGAAGGGGTTCGGATAAACCCTCAATGAAGAGCATAACCAACCTCTGCTCTGAAATATCTGTCACCATGACTGCCAACCGCTGAAAATCTGAGATATAAGCATCTACTGAACCACTATGCTTAAGTTGTGCTAACTCTCTGAAATGAAGTTTAGGATCCTTTCGATCAAATCTGTCTATTAGTTTTTGCATGAACTCTAGGTAGAATGTGATATTAGCATGTCCCAACGTGACAAGACCATAATACCACCATTCATGCGCTTCACCATCCAAATGTAGAGTAGCATATTTAATGGCTTCGGTCTCCAGCATAGGATTAAGCTGTAAGTAAGTGTCCAACTTCTGGACCCAAGCTCTAGCGGTACATTTACTTGACCCATCAAAGGAAGGAATTGCAAGTTTCCCAACCTTTTGCTGCAATTCTTTATTTTTTTGTCCTTTGTTATTGTTTCTTGGCTTATTCCTGTACTTGATGGTGCAAAAATCCGCCAATGACATGGCAGCATGGAATTCATCCCCCAATGATTGATATTCTCTCAAATAATCGGTGAATCCCTCTCAGTGTGCTTGCTGCTCCTGATTTCCAGCAGGCTGTCCACCCAAGAATTGAGGCATGAGAGGCCTCGGGATCACCCTACTAGCTGCCCTAGCATTGCTCTGAGCTGTATCATTATTATCCTGTCCACCATTTTTCCCATTCTGACCGTTATAGCCATTATTCCCATTGTTGTTGTTTCTACCACCTGGAAGTTGTTGAACAAGTTGTGTTATTTCTTGTGCTAATTCATGTTGACCTCTAGCTAGGTCATTCAAGATGTGTTGGGCGCTGCCCTCAGGTGTTTCTTCTCTATCCCCCATGAATTCAAATGGTCCCAAACCCCTTATCACTCTTTTGTAATGGATGTCAAGAGGATTGATAATTGGGATGTCTTCGTTCATAACCCAACCATACACAGCCTGGCAGGAATGCTAGCTCTGATACCACTGTAAAGAGCCGTGCAAAATTTTGCTCTAAAATTTATGTTTTGACTCTTTTGGAATTATGTCGAACACTTGGTGTGCAAACTGTATATGCTGGTTTTTGTTTATGTTTGCTTGTTTGATTTGAAGGGAGCTCGTTTGTATACTATCAAAGCTGCTATTAAAGATGTGTTGTTACCCCTGTAAGAACCTTGCCCTATTGTATATGAATTATGCCTTTATACTTGCGCTGCGTTTGGTTTGCTTGGTCATGGAGGTGGAGACATTTCATACAAAATTTATAACCCCATAAATAGCATACAAGAAGAATGATAGAATTCATGAATTCATGCTCCAATTGTATTTCAGAAGAGTGTATCTAACATTTCTGACAGAAAATAACAGTCTTATATTACAAAATTTGTCAATAATTTTCTGTGTATGATCTAACTCTTACATGTCTGATATAAACACTAAATAAGAGACATCATCTAGAGTGAGAATGCAGACTCAAATCATGGAATATGAGCGCAGAATATATCAGAAATTTGCACCGAGCACAATAATAACCTAAACAACTCTCTCCATAAGCATCAATCTTAAATGTGAATTTTCAGACCTTGCTGAGTAGGTTTATACTGATTAGCAGCATCAGACCCAAGTTGCATGACTCAGATTTCAAAATTCACGGACTTACAACAGTTTGTGTTTAGATGTTTATAACAGATCAGCAATTAGAAGTTTGTTTCACCCCAAGACTCAGTTAGACAAGCTGTGTGTGGACTCAGAAATAATATATGGCTGTAGCATCATTAAAATATATAACATTTGTCTGGACTCTGGATAATTACAACCCAACACTTATGACTTAACAATCATAATAAGCGATCATCCACTCATATAAACAGAGATCATAGTTCCAAAAGAAGCATCAGACAGCTGGAAAGGAATAACCAGACCTGAGGAAATAAGTCGGCTTCAATCTGGAAGTGAAGATGGCATCCACATTAACATCCTCAAGCACACGCAGCTGGTAGACACTCATTGGGTATTTGTTTCCCTTTTGCAGGGCGCGCTCAGCAACATACAACAATGTTGTCCCTTCTAAACCATCAGTATGGCAACCACGACTCAACAAGAGGAGATTCAATTACGCCTAGTTACTGAAATTTGCGCCATTCCTTGCATCGTCTAACCTTCATCAAAATCCGGCCCAGCTTGTTTCGTCTTCATGAGATAAAGGCGCCTAAGGTTTCTTCAAGAGATACACCTTTAGTCCTGAATCTGAAGTTCCAAAATACGATTTCAGCAAGTAGCAAACTCCCAAACAATCAAAACATGAGAACCCGAATTAGGTTATTTTCTCATCTACAAACCCTTCAAATCTTGCAGCTAGGGGTGATAGTTTCACACCCGAAACTGTTCTGCAATGGTTTCAAACCTATGTTACCGGAATCGGCCCTTTACCCTGCCGATTCCGGGTACGGATACGTACGCAAACGGATACATGCCAGAATCGCTGAGGAATCGACCAGGGTACTGGATTTTTGCGTCTGAAACGCATCCGTGTTTTTCTTCCGTTTTCATGTTGACGTGGCGTTTTGCAGAGAGTTTCCGAGGTCTTTTGCACGGGTTTCAAAAATTTATGCAACGTTTTCGTGTGAAAAAAACCCGAAAAAACCCTAAACGTGTTGATTTTGTCCTGCGCCCATCGTTTTTGCTTGTTTTGTTCTGCACGAAAACCCTAAGCACGCGATTTTTTTGACACAGTGACTTCTTCCATGTGGTGAGCGATTTCTTTCAGGTTGCGAACGGTCGATTGTAGCAACTTGCAGGTGATTGTGGGTGGTTGCAGGTGATTGCGAGTGGTTGCAGCAGCGAAATCTTCCACATCTGCACGCGTTTTGTTTTTTAATTTTTTGTTTTAAATCTTTTTCTATGTTATGTAATTTATAGACATAGTCTATAAATTCAATTATATTATTGTATATAAATTTATTATTATATTATACATTTATAATTTATAAATTTAAATTTTATTTTTTAATTTATAATATAGGACCACTACGTATTCATATTATAATATTATTATTAATTTATTTAATAACATAATATTATATAATATTAAGTATATATATAATTATAATAATATAATTTTATAAATTAATTATATTATAATAATAATATTAATAATTTAATATAATTTAACTAATATTACATAATATTAATAATTTAATATACACATTTGTATTTTGTCAAATTATTAATTCTTGTTTTTACTTTTTAGGCTGCAAATATGTCTATATCTATAATTTTTATATGTTTTATGTACGGACGTACCCAGACGTACCCACACCAAAATAAAAAAAATTGTCGTATCGGCGTACCATACCCGTACCTGATTCGGCAACTTAGTTTCAAACCCTAGCTGAAAAGCTCAAGCATCTTCTCATGCAAATATAACTGCATAGTAGCATTAATCGTTTGGGGAAAAAATCGGCAAACCAAAAGTTCAGGATTTTTTGAAAAAATCGGGAAAAGATCGGGAAAAAATTGTATTTACAAAAAGCACAAAAAATTGAAGAAAAATACTTTTTTTCAAAATATAATGGCATTTCCATAGCATACAGACATTGAGAGCAAATAAAATACAGAGTTCAATCCATGAATTATAGAAATAGATTTTTGTTGGTTATATTCATATCGCTGATTACATTGCACAAAACATACTACAACTGCATAAATATCAGATGGTGACAGTTGTCTATGCTACCACATTTTTCATACATGTCTACCAAAGCATTTTATCAAACAGTTCATTGCCTTGCTACTATAGCTAAAAGCCTAAACAAGGTGCTTTTGAACAAGTTATGGATGCTTGGAAAAATCATCAAAGCATAATAGTAAGCAATAACATAGGCGGCGGTGACTGTTTCAAAATGTCTCGAAATGTAGTCATATGGTGATGGAATGCTGACAATCCATAACAATTTGCACGTATGGCATTAGTTATGGCATTCCATCACCATGAAGCCATTTCTTTGAAAACATTTTCAAATGGTTCACTACTTTTTCTATGCTACCACATTTTCATGTCTACCAAAGCATTTTATCAAGCAGTTCAGCGCCTTCATCTTGGCAGAAAGCCCTCATTCAAACGGCTATGGATGCTTGGAAAAATCTACCAAAGCATAATAGTAAGCAATAACATAGACAAGGCAGTGAATTGTTTGAAAAAATGCCTCAAAGAAATGCAGTCTCACGGTGATGGAATGCCATGACAATCCATAGCAATTTGCTTGTCATGGCATTCCATCACCATGAGACTAAAAGCCTAAAACAGGTGTTTTCAAACAAGCTATGGATGCTTGGAAAAAATCTATCAAAGCATAATAGTAAGCAACAAACCATGGTCTCATAGTTTTTTTTGCATGAAAATCAGCTTAATTTTATTCACATTTTTTTGCAGAATTTATACACGTTTTTTTTTGACAATTTTGTAGTTTGAAAAGGAAAAAAATCATTGACCAAAAAGTCAACGATTTTTTCAAAAAATCGTCCAGCCTGCAGATTTTTTAAAAATCGCGATTAATCGGGATTTTTCGCAGATTTATGCTTCTATGGTTCAAAGTATCGACCAAAAGAGTTTTTCTTTCCATATATCCCAAGAGGCCCAACAAAACACTCACTTTTCTTATTTTTGATTTTCTCACATTTAAGACATAAAATGACATTCTCCAAAGTCATTTTCCAAATATTTCTCAAAGTCACTTTTGCACCAAATAAAGTGACTTATAAAGCCCACTTGAAATAAATATTTCATTGAATCATTTTGACCCTTTTTGGCTTAGCCACTTTATAAGAAGTTAATTTAATTAATTATTTAATATCACATTAGAAGAATAACGTTGAACTTATGTGATAATTAAATAATTAAATAAATAATTCCCTTTACCGTAAACACTTGCCTTTGGGAATTAGAAAGGCAAAGCGGCATCCTGCTCAATTAACGAGAAGGGGACATTACACGGAAGTGTTCTTGTTCTTCCGGCTATGGCTTCAACTTCAACTCATGCTTTGGCCTTTACTTATTTCTCAAGATAGGCTCCTTCGTGCAATTGAGTTTTCTTTAGTATCTTGTTTAAATCGTTTCCTCTCTTTGTTCTATGATCCTTAGTGATTGTCTCACTTATTGTTTAGTTTCTTAATTGATCTGTGATATTTTCCCACTTTTATTTGGGTATAAGGGCATTAATTAATTATTGGGAGTGTGATGTCAATCTGTATTTTATTCCTCTTCTTGTCGTTGATTCCTATCCTCATAACACTACCTTATTTGTCATCTTTGTGTTTCACAATCCTATTTGGCATGCAAATCTTGAAGTATTATGAAATGTCTTGCAAGAAGTCTTGGCATACAAACAAGCAGTATGTCTACTTCTTCACGTACTCTTAGGTTATCATGAATTATTTCTCAAGGAGCTTCCCTTCGTTCAACTTCCTTCAGCACATGTTCCTTCATAGATATATTAGACAAATTTACCAAGTCTTTTGTGAATTTGTCTTCTCTTTCTTGATTTGATTGTAGATATTCTTCAATCAGCTAGTCGATTTATATGGCCATTTGAATCCGACTTCATTAAAAGCAATTAAAGGCAATGACGCCAAATGTTTACTTGCTAAATGTATTACACAATTATTCTAAGCATAGTAAACTAAGTTTATAAACATAAATAATTCATCCAAGTATGGCACATGCAAAAGATAAAACAGTTGTTTTCTTTATTCATTCAATGCTCTCAGACAAAACCAAGGTAGCAAACAACTCCAACAACACGCTCCTTTTTCTCGACTACATAAGAACTATATAACTTACCAATGGTTGCCAAGGAATTTCAACCATCGGCAACTACCATAACTAATTCAATCCAGCTGACAAAGTATAACCATACTCACTAACTAACCAGAAGTACAACAATAAGTAATATGTGAATTATGATTAATATGTATTTTATTCTATCTACACAACAAAAGAAAGAAAGATTGGATTGGATGACATCATTGTAGATGATGTCCAACATTAGGCAAATGAGTCACTGCAATCTAGTAGCAAAGTGGGGCTATAGGTGCAGCCTTCTAGACCAAGTGAGGAATTGTAGCAAAGTTCGAGGACTAGATCC